>JBBPBX010072537.1:3538-18041 GCA_038048925.1 Garcialebias charrua
TTTGCACCAGCTCTCCAGGTGTTCCACCTCCTGCCTGTAGCTGGACTCATCCTTGTTTGTGATGCATCCCACCACAGCTGTATCATCTGCAAACTTTACAATATGACAGCCTGGATGGATAGCTGCACAATCATAAGTGAGCAGAGTGAACAGGAGAGGGCTCAACACACATCCTTGAGAAGAGCCAGTGCTGAGGGTTATGGTGGAGGAGGAGGAGAAGGCGTGGATCTTCACACACTGTGGTCCATTTATTAAGAAGTCTAGTACCCAGTTGCAAATGGAGGGACTTAGTCCTAGTGTGAATAGTTTGTCCATCAGGGTTTGGGGGATCATGGTGTTGAAGGCAGATGTGAAGTCCACAAAGAGCATACGGACGTATGAGTCCTTCTGTTCCAGGTGGGTGAGAGCAGTGTGGATCACAGAGGAGATGGCATCCTCTGTTGATCGGTTCTCGTGGTACGCATACTGATGAGGGTCCTCATTGATGTAGGTTGTTTTGATGTGGGTCATGACCAGTTTTTTTAAAGGGGACCACACATGCAAAATTCACTTTTTAATGTTTTTTTACTAAACTTTGGGTATTTACTTCATAAAAAAACAGTCCTTGTGCCAAAAAAATGCACCCAGTGGTTTATTTACTCTAAGTAGATTTATTTGTCTGTGATTAAAAACGCTCCGTTTCACACTTCCTGCGGTTTGTGATGTCACAAACCGCAGCCAATCACCTCAAACCTGAGTCCAGCCCCTCACCTAGCAACCCCTGGTGATGCTCCACCCACTTGAGTATAAAAGATGTCACGGTTGCCTAGCGGTTTAGGAGCTGACCTGGCGGTCATTTATTCATTTATTTAGCCCATGGGGGGCTAGGGGTTTGCCCTGCTCCAGCCATGCAGCACATCTCGAGTAAAACCAGAATGTTTTATTACCTTGTTTGAATGAACTCTGTCTCGTTGAAACTGTGCACACACACTCTAGCGGTTTGGACTTGTTTCTTATATGATGAAGGACTACTGTTGCACAACTGTCAGTTTGGTTGAGCGGTTACGACACTTGACCGCCACGCAGGAGAGCGGAGATCGCGTCCCGTCAACGGCATCTTTTTTTTTCCCCCCTTTTTTTTAAAGCCTTTTGTTTCGGAGAAATCGGGGTGAGACTAGAAATATACATCGACATAATAATACTTTATAATTGTTATTTTTACGTTTTAGTTCAATTTTTAGTGTAATATCGCTCCCAACGCGAAGCCGGCAGAAAACTGTGCACACACACACTCTCTTCGCGTAATGAGTAATAAAAAAGAGCCATCAAGCACCACTGATCGATATATTTTCAGATTAGCAACTTATTTATTTTAAGAATACCTTTCACTTCATCAAAATCTAATCAAAACTTCAGCGTTCTAAATGTAGGTGGTTGTGATTATTTCTTATACGACGAAAGTCTGTTTTTGCACAACTGCACGGTTGGCCCAGAGGTAATGAACCGGACTCGTCATCCGAAGGACACAGGTTCGCGTCACGGTCGCGGATTTCCTTTTTTTTTTTTTTAAGCCTTTTGTTTTGCAGACCGCCGGCGAAGACACCATCTGCGTGCGGGAGTTGTTGCGAGCTACTGACTTTTGACGTCCGGGGGTCCGGTCAAAAGTTGCCTCATGCGGATAAATTAACTGGAGACATTCTGTGAACTTTGTGTGTGGACTGAAGCACGCTCCAACAAGCGCCGCATGCAACGAGCGGAGCACACCGCCCGCTCGGAGAGGAAAAGCTATCATTAGCCTCGGAGCTAATGCTAAAAAAAGGAGCTGCAAATGGCGGCAAGCGCAGAGGGCTTTTGGTAAGTTATCTTAAGCTACTAGCACTAACAGTAAGTCAAATGAGTAATAAAAAAGAGCTAATTTTAAAATAACAACATATTAGAGATACTGGCTGTTGCAGAGGGCGTAGTTAATGTAAATAGGTCTTTGTAGGGCGTGGCTTTCAGACCTCATTATTCATAAACCGGTCGTTTAGAACGGAAGTGAAATTTGGCAGAATTAGAAAGGGGATATTTTTTAATCTAAGCATTATTTTGTGTATAAAATTGACTGAAAATGGTCTGGATAGCCCACAGATAAACCACAAAAAATTATATATCCTACATTTGGTCCCCTTTAAGCATTTAGTGACTATTGGGGTGAGGGCCACTGGCCGATAGTCATTCAGACCAGTCACTGTAGAGCTCTTTGGACGGGGATGACGGTGGAAGTCTTCAGGCAGGTGTGAACTGTTGCCAGGGTAAGTGAGATATGCTGGTGTAGAGTCTCAGATTCTTACCCAGGGTAAGTGAGGTGTTAAAGATGTTGGCCAGCACATCGCAAAGCTGATCGGCACATTCTTTCAACACTTTCCCGGGGATGTTGTCTGGGCCGGTTAATTTGTGAGGGTTAATCCTCCAGAAAGTACTCCTTACTTCTGCTGAGATCATGCTGAGATGCTCTTCATCCGGTGGTGAGGTGAGTCTGGTGCTGGGTGGTCTGTTTGAGTCTTCAAAGCGTACATAGAACTTGTTGAGGCCATCAGGCAGTGAT
The DNA here is from genome assembly GCA_038048925.1 of Garcialebias charrua. Taxonomy (NCBI): domain Eukaryota; kingdom Metazoa; phylum Chordata; class Actinopteri; order Cyprinodontiformes; family Rivulidae; genus Garcialebias; species Garcialebias charrua. Next base: position 6,105 of record JBBPBX010072537.1, read on the forward strand.
GGGTCTTTGTTCGCTCCTGCCTTTATAATCTGTTATGCATTTAATGCCCCTATATATGCTCCGTAGGTCTTTTGAGGTGAAATGACCCTCAATCCTCTGTGCATATGTGGCCTTGGCCGGGAAGCCCCATCGACACGCGTGCGGTGAGCTACATTATGGACTCGAGCAGGCTAATGTGACTGACCGCTCTTTTTGTCGGGGACGTGGAATCTCTGTGGATTATTGGGATACTGGTGGCTGTTTCTGCCACTGAAGGCCGAGGAAGACCGCCGCGATCGGCGTGCTGGCGAGACTTCCGCTCAGCGAAAATGCTTTGATCCAGGCTATGATGACCTTCCCAGCTGTTGTGCGGGCTGAACCGCACGGTGGGAGAAGCGGTGGCTGCCGCGGACCTGCGGTGTGTGGAACTCGTTTACAGCCGTCCGGATTCAAACAGGGCACATACGGAAGGATCTTGTAGCTCGGAACCTCTCTCGATTCGGCGATTTGGACCCAGACACAGCACCTGGACTTAAGACTGCAGTAAAAGAACACTGTGGCCTGACTGGAAAAATAAAGCACCTAATCTAATCTGGTCTCTGCAGCCTTGGACTGAAGGCTGTCTACAAATCTTCTCCTGAGCTGGGAAGCTGCCCTCCCCCCAGAGGTCTCTGTGTGTGCGTTCTCAGATGGAGCCGGGCTGAGACCTGCAAACTGTGCTTATCTGGAGCTGATTACTCACAGACTTTACCTCCCGCCTGCCGTCATAATGCATCTTGTCCTGTCTAATATGTGCTAATAGCTGGTAGAGTTTTTTTGGACTTTATCATGGAGTGTCTATTGACAAATTGTGATAGATTCTTTTTTTGAATACCACGTTCTTACCCGTTTGTGTCTATTCCTTTTTCCGTATCTGCTGATTGTGGTGGCGCGGTTTCATACTGCTGTGACTTTGTGCACTCGTCCCTATCCTAAGACTGATGTGCGTAATCAATTACGTTGTTTTGTGCCCCGGTGCAATGTCAATGTCAATAAAGATATATTCTATTCTATTCTATTCTATTCTATTCTATTCTATTCTTAATACCAGCAACCAGTTTTTTCCTTGTCCTTCTCAGCTCCTCTGAGTTTCCCAACCTGAAGGCAGTGTTTCTGGTTGCCAGCAGGGTGCGCACCTCTGCATTGAGCAAAGGTTTTCTGTTTGGGTAACATTTAACATATCTTATGGTGGAGACTGTGTCACTACATGTACTAATGTACGCCAGTACTGAGGATGTGTATTGGTCAAGATCAAGTGGTCCTCCATTTTCAGCAGCTTCTTTGAAAACCTGCCAGTCTGTTCTTTCAAAACAATCTCTCAGTATGGAGCCACTGTCCTAGATCCAATATTTAACTTTATTTTGTACTGGTCTGGAGTGTCTCAGCATGGGCAGGTAAGCAGGAGTCAGTAAGATTGAAATGTGGTCCTATAGTCCTAGGTAGGGGCAGGTTTCAGATTTGTATGCATCTTTTATGTTTGTGTAAACACAGTCCAGCGTGTTGTTTCCACGTGTTGGTATGCCCACATGCTGGTAAAAACTTGGAAGGCAGTCTTTTAGATTTACATGATTAAAGTCTCTGGCCACAATATAAAAAGCCTCAGGGTGTTCACTCTGCAGTGAGCTGAGGAGATATGTAGTTCCTACAGAGCCTCACTAGCATTAGCATCCGGAGCTATGTAAACAACGGTTATGAAAGTCACTGTGAACTCCCGGGGTAGATATTGTGTTCTACATTTCACTGTTAGCTGTCCCAAAGCTTTTGAGCAAGATTTTTTTTTTACTACAGTACAGTTCCTGCACCAACTTTTACTCACGTAAATGCACATTCCTCCTCCTCTTGACTTCCCCCTTTCCTGCAGCGGTCCGCTCGAAAAAAGAGTCTGTCATCCAGCTGGAAGGCTGAATCCTTCATTTCTTTTGTAATCCATGTTTCTGTGAGGCAAAGCACTGCACACATCATCATCTCTTCTGAGGCACCTGCTCTCAGATGAAGCAAATCCATCTTGTTGTCCAACGAGCAGACGTTTGACAGAAAGAGAGATGGCATCCGTAGTTTTCCGGCTTTAGCATTAGCACGTAGCCTCACCATAACCCCCTCCCAGCATTCTCTTTTCTTAAGCTGGGAGCAGCGCTTCCTCTTCAGCCCATTGGAACACCTCTGCCACAGCTTCCAGGTAGATGATTTTAAGATCTGCATTCTGCCGAGCATAGTTTTGAGTTTGTTGCTGATTTCTGCTATATTTCATATCAAATGGATGGAAGCTACTCTTCCATCTCTGTCCCCTTTCATCACAGATATTATACATTCCTCCCTTACCACTGGTGTTGTTCCCCTTGCTCTCAAAACAGCTGCTGTAACTCCAATACTCAAAAAACCTGGTTTAGATCCAAATAATCTCAATGATTTTCGCTCCATTTCAAAACTTCCATTCATCTCCAAAATTCTTGAAAAAACAATAGCTGCTCAACTTCATGCACATCTGTCTTGCAATAATCTATATGAACAATTTCAATCTGGTTTCCGTCAGCTCCACAGTACTGAAACAGCACTCATTAAAATCACCAATGACCTTCTCCTTGCTGCTGACTCTAGTTTATTATCCATACTCCTCCTGCTTGATTTGACTACAGCCTTTGACACAATTTCACACAACATTCTTCTGGACAGACTTTCCTCTCTTGGCATTGTAGATACACCTCTCAACTGGTTCCATTCATACCTTTCTGGCCGCACTCAGTTTGTTCAATTAAAATCATCCACGTCTCATCCTGTTTCCGTTACCTCAGGTGTTCCACAGGGCTCAGTCCTGGGACCCTTGTTGTTTATCATTTACCTTCTCCCTCTTGGTTTCATTTTTCGCAAACATCATATTCAGTTTCACTGCTACGCAGATGACACCCAACTCTATCTTTCAACCAAACCTAATTCTGCACTTCCACCTTCGTCCCTCACTGATTGTCTGCTTGAAATAAAACACTGGTTCACTTTAAATTTTCTTAAACTAAATTGCAATAAAACAGAACTTCTTTTAATTGGAACTAAATCAATACTAAACAAACTTCATAGCTTCTCCATTCCAGTTGATAACTCTTCCATCTTTCCCTCCCATCAGGTTAAGAGTCTGGGTGTCATCCTTGATAGCACCCTCTCCTCCTCCCATGTCAATAATATCACTCGGTCAGCCTACTTTCATCTTCGAAATATTAATTGTCTCCGTCCTTCCCTCACTCCTCACTCCACTGCTGTTCTGGTCCACAGTCTAGTCACCTCTCGTTTAGATTATTGCAATTCTCTTCTTGTCTCTGCAGTCTCTGCAGATAAGAAGATGGTTGTTCCCCATGATCCTGAAGCTTGTTTAAAAATTTTGCAAACAACTCTTCTCCGTCCTCAACAGTAGCATATGCAGAATCCAGTACTTGCAAAAACGTTGCAGGCAGGGCATTGGGTCCCAATCCCCTCACTAGGCCAGAAGCTGGAGGGAGTAAACTTTCCAAAATACACCTTGTAACATGCAAAGGGGCAAGACTTGGATCTGCATTTAAAAGTTCTATTTGAGACTTCCAAGATTCATAATCTGCCTCATGCTGAGGTTTTGGAAGCCTCTCTGAGAAGGTACATAGTCTAAATGAAGGCAGAGGTTGAAGACTCACATCATCTCTGTGCACAAGGTGTTCAACTACAACCCTTTGGACCCCAGGAGGGTTTAGATCATTCCCCGAGAGGGAAATTCTTGGTCTCACATGTGGAGCTGGATTTGGTTGAGTTTGTGATCCTTGCTGGTTGGTGGTGGAGTGAACCGAGGGGTTTGAGGGAAGAGTAAACAGCTGAGTCTGACTGGATTCTCTGTTAGTCATCAGTATTTCAACTGTGTCCTCCTCCTCATCATCGTCAGGCTCCCCTCCGGTAGCTGCTATTCCTAAATGAGCACTTATTTGTTCAAAAACTCCTCTTAAAACATCATCAAATGACTGTCCACTCTGCTGGGAAATGGGTTTCAGTTCATAAAGGTAATCAGGGGCTGGGGGTCTTGTTCACTGTGGTTGTGGCATGGCACTCTCTTGAAAGTAATTTATTAACAAATATAACACCTGCTACAGTCTTAGATTGGTAAACATATGGTAAAAGCGATTTTAGCTTTTCCAAATCTGCAGAATTATTGAATTCAACGGCCAGGTTTTTATAAAATGGACTCTCACGTGCAGTAACAGTAAAAACCTTAACTTCACCATAGCTGCGCAAATAATATATGATCTCATCTTCTGCTTGAGTGTTCGTTACACCACTAATGATGACAGAATGAGCAACATTGATACCATTATGGTCAAAGAAATCCATATTTCAATGCAAACAACAAAATGTATTCACCAAAACATTCACAACTTCAGGCTCCTGGCTAGCTCACCAAATTTATGTAACATTTATGCGCTATGCATCTAACTGCGGCAACAAGAGCAGCATCAGAAGATGGTTATTTTAAGGAGCCTGAGGTGTGAATGAGGACAGGAGACAATGGTTTTAGTTTAGGTGTATATATTAGTGATTTAAAAGCAAAAAAACAACAGACAATTACAAATGCACAATGAGACACAAATGTCCTCTGAATGAATCAAATTTAAAGATCATTAAGTTCTGGTCCTTTTCCTAGCTCGCCATCCTTAGATCCAAAGAGGATCTGATCCATCAAGGAAGAGAAAACAATGGAGAAAAAAAAACCTGACCTTCTGGAAGAGTGGAGCATACTAAACCATAATCAGCTGTTGTAATCCTGGTGACGATCCAGATAACAAACACCAACAATTCAATAAATCAAATCAGTGGAAGCAAAGATTTGTATGACTTTGCCATGAAGACTCCAAACAGCAAGCCACAATCCCAGTGAAACAGGTGATGTAGTTCAACTGTGCACTGGAGGAGGTGGGGCTTTAAATAAGTTGGCAGAGTTTGGGGCAACACAGGAAGTGGGCCCACCAAAATAAAAGACTTGACTAATTGAGGGTTACACCTACCTCAGAAAACCCTTCGTAAACTACAACTGGTCCAAAATTCTGCTGCTCCTATCATTACCCGGACCCCCTCAATCCATCACATCACACCTGTTTTACAACAGCTTCATTGGCTTCCCATCCCATATCGCATCAATTACAAAATACTCCTCCTTACATTCAAAGCTGTCCACAACCTCACTCCTCCATACCTTTCAGACATTATTCACATTGCTACACCTGCTCGTACCCTCAGATCCTCTTCTTCTAATCAGCTCATTGTTCCCCTTGCCCGTCTTGTTACTATGGGGAGCAGAGCATTCAGCTGCTCTGCTCCCCAGCTCTGGAACTCACTCCCACCTGATATTCGCAACACAGACTCATTGCCACATTTCAAAGTCAAACTCAAAACTCACCTGTTTAAAGTAGCCTATGCACTATGATAACAACTGCATTGTCTTATTTTTTATTTTAATTCATTTTACTTGTTTTTACTGTGTTTATAATACTGTGTCTGGTTTATTTTTATTTTTATTTTTTATGATTGAAATTGTAAGGTGACCTTGAGTGCCAAGAAAGGTGCCTACAAATAACATGTATTATTATTATTATTATTATTATTATTATTATTATTATTATTATTATTATTATTAAATCTGCTCTTATTCTCATCAAGTTGATTCAGTTATAGTTTACACATGCATAAATCGTACAGTCAGTCACAGAGTCAATATCAAAACTTCTAAAAACTGGGATCATACTGGGAGTCTGTGAAGCTGCAACTGCTCTGAGAGCGGTCATCTTGTTATAAAAAAAAAGTGCTGCAATGTAAGGTCAGAGGGAAAAAGTGTTGGTACGTGGGCTTACAGACTCTGTGGCTGCAGATGTGGCCACCACAGGTCATGACAACTTTAAAACAATTTTAAAAGTTGTTTTGGGTGTTAGCTGCTGTTTTTATATTTATTTCTCTATAATGAGCTGTTGCAGTCATTGGTTATGTTATTCATATTCTGATGTTCCTCTTCTGATGTTCATATTTCTCATTTGAAGGTTCTGGGGGAGTACGCACGTTGCCAATGAGTCTGTTCTGCTGGTTCCTGGGGCACCCCCCACACAGAGCTGGAGGCGCTTAACGTCAACGAGTACTCAAAAGTTCATCTGCGAGTGTGATGCTCTGATGTGGTCCACTTAGTTTTAAGTTTTCTTCTCTTTCTTCATGTTTCCAGAACTTCTGTTTGTTTCTGTGTGATCAGATTTGTTGTTAAAAACTAAGATTTGGTATCTTCTGATGTAAACAGCTGAGACACAGATTGTTCAGCTTCATTTCTGTTTCCGCAGTGACTCATAAGCGATGACTATGATGATTATAAAAAAATTAAAAAATGATGAAATATAGGATAACAACCTTTTTTAAATGTCAGTGATGTAGCTTTCACTGATTAGGGAGCCATTTAACATTTTTATTTTGTAAATATTCATCTAAAATGTTAATGTAATTTGGTTTGACATATATCTGAAACTATTTTTAAGCATTTTAAAATCATATTTAAAGTTTTCTGTCACTCTCCTCTTCCTCTGCAGAATCACTGAATTATTTTAACACTTTCTTCTGCTTCCTCTTCACTTCAGACTCAGTTGTAGACTTTTAATTTCTGCAGCAGCTGGACACAACTGTTGGGTTGGAGGTTTTGGTGTTACACAAACTGCTGAAGAATTTGTTACAAAACTGTAAAAAAAAAAAAAAGTCTGTCTCTTCTCTATCTTTGTGTAAAAGTCTGTCTGATTTTATCATGAAGATAAAGAAATGTTTACTGAAAAAAGTTACTCAATTTTAATGCAATAAATGTGATGCATGTTAAAGTATGTAAAAAAAGTGTGTGTTGCATTATTCCACCTGCAGAAAGATGTTAATTTATGTTTAAACCTGATATTGTTCTCGTTCTAAGATATCAACAAATAAAAAGTTACATTAAGCTTCAATTTTTTTAACCCTTCTTTCAAATTAAACAAAACGCTGTGACCCAGAAAGAAAGATGAATCTATGAACTTTTAAATTACAGAACTACTTTAGCGTTGAAAAAGTCTGCTTCTCTGAAATGAAACTGAAGCTCGCCTCTGTCTAAATGCTAATGTGGTTCAACGTGTCATTCACTGAAACTTTAGGTTTGTTAGCAGCCAGAATCTAAAAATCTAAAGTTTGTGATAATAAAGACAGTGAGTGAATCTGTCATCAGTACCAGGAACGCTGGTTTGAGAGAGGAGTGAAGGAAGCCATCTTCATTAAACAGGGGCGGAGCCTCCATGTTCAGCTGTCCCCCTCCTACAATACTGTTATATTTCATGCAGGCTGTCGCCCTTTAAGCCACGCCCTATTGGGTTTACCCTTGCGCTTTGCGCCAATCACTGAAGACTTCTAGTCCACGCCCACCTTCCGTGAGCCCCGCCTCGGTCTGCTATTTATTCTGTTGCTGACCGAGAATCGGCTCCCCAAAAATTTTTCACGCCGATTGAGAAGATTTCTACTACTCATGGATACCAGAAGAAGATCCATCAAGAAGTGCCCAGGATGCAAGACCGGCTTCATGCTGCAGGCCGACTTGCATCCTGGCTGCGAGATGTGTCTCGGATTTGAGCATGCGCAGGAGGCGATGGTCCAGTCTCCGGAGTGTCCCTCCTGCCAGCTCCTGCCTCTGGACGAGAGGCAGCGCCGGTTCGACCTCACTGCCCGGACGGCAGCTGAGGCTCGGCCGATGGTGGTCGCTCCGCCCCCTCTGTGGCTCTTGGAGGAGACGGACTACGCGACCACGGGGGTAGCTAGCGAGACCGGTCTCTCCCCCGCTGGGGGTTCAGGTCCGGTCTCACCCTTCATTCCCCAGCTGGAAGGAGCTAGCAGTCGCGTTGCCCCACTTCTATTGAAGTGCGTGGAACCGACAATACCCCCCACCGAGGGAGCAGCCGTGGTCGGCATGGCCGCCACGTCCACACAGATGCCAGCTGGCCAGTCAGCGGACCACGATCCAGTGACCAACCAGCTCTTTGATGTGGAGTCGTGCAGCAGCAGGGCTCCTTCTCCTGAGGGCGCAGGACTAACGGACCCCGACACGGTCGAGCCAGGTCCTCTCTTCAACCTGGCCAACGCGCTGCCGGACATCATCAGGTGGGCAGCGGGTACGTGCGGCATGACGGTCCCTGAATGCACCACTCAGACGTCTGCGACACCACTCCTCACGGGACGGTTCGCTGCGAAGCCTGTGAGCCAGGCGCAGATGATCTGGCCGTGCGTCCCAGACATCCTCTCTCTGCTGCAGGCTGAAGGACGTGAACCGTTAAAAATGAGGGCGCTTGTTTCCTCATTTGTGCCGGTGACCAAGGTCCAGGGACTGACAGACCAGACCTTCACCCCGGTTCCACCACTGGAGCAAAGTTTGTCCGCGGTTTTTGGCTGTGGTGTAGTGGTAATGGCAGTCGTCTCCCGATCGGAAAGTTGGCGGTTCGACTCCCGGGACCCGCACCATGTGTCGTTGTGTCCTTGGGCAAGACACTTAACCCTGAGTTGCTCCCGGTAGGACTGGAAAGCACCTTGCATGGTAGTCTGCCGCCACCGGTTTATGAATGTGTGTAGCATTCAATATATGTGTAGCACTTTGAGATTTTCAGTAATGAAAAGTGCGTTATAAATTGAATTAATTATTATTATTATTATTATTATTATTAAAAGCCGCCAAACTTGTGGGGAAACCCGCGACACCACCAGCACCTGCAGATCAGTTCTCTACAAAAATGCAGGACCGCATCCACAAGTGTGCTTCGCAGGTTGGTGCCGCAGCAAATAACATTGCTCTCCTCGCGCTCGGAGTCGGGCGGGAGCCGACGCACGAGAACGCAGGAGCGGCTCTGGACGCCATCACCAACCTGTGCGGGGCACTGGCGACCTGCTCTGCGCGGATCACAGCGTGGGCTACGCTGCTCCAACGTCAGGTGTGGCTCAAGCTGTGCCCCACCATCACAGAGGAGATCAAGCGACAGCTTCTGGAGGGGCCGATTTCGACGCAGGGTCTTTTCGGCGAACACTACCAGGCTGTGTTCGACCAGCTGCGCTCGTCCACGGACGCGCTCTAGCAGGTGAGGAAGCACGCTGCTCCGCCGCGGGCAGACCCTCGAGCTTCACACGGCCCGGTGCGCCCTACGGAGCAGAGTAAGGCGTACCGCAGCGAAAAGAGGCTTTCATCCCCGTCAAAGACCTTCGCTGTGCCGCACACACAAGCCCCGTCCAGGGGACACCCGGCTCCCTATTTCCAGCGGGGAGCCTGGAGCTCCAAAGGCAGGGGTCGCCAGCAGTCCTCATGGTCCAGCTAGCACCAAGGTGCAAAGCGGGACATGAAAAAATGACAGTGTGCAGGGGATGTGTTCTGCAATGTTTTGGTTTCTGAAAATAAAGAATCTGTCTTTGAAAACAGTGTTTTTTATTCAGACACGCTGGTTTCCTCTTTTCAGAGGTCCGTGAACGCATCTCCAGGTTCGTGCGATACAAACAATGCACATTCTTCCACACAAAGCCGAGCTTCAAGTGGTTTCGATGTTCCCCCTGTAACCACTCCAGCCCCGCCTCCCCGTACGAAGACGGGGCATGTGTACGTGACTATCTGCAGGCACAGGGCGATGCACTGCACAGTCATGTCAGACAAACTTCTGCTTTTGTTAACGCAGTTAACTGTCATGAGCCTGGCCTGGACAATTTAGTTCCAGCCAGGACATTTCTGTCTTTTTCTTCAACGACTCAAGCCACAGGTAATACCACTGACCCGTCTCTGAAAGGACGTTTCTCATGTTCACATGAGTCAAACGTGTGTCGGTGCTGTCCCCGTGAGGCGACATGCAGTAAACGTCCCTTTTCAGACCGGCCTCCCTTGGACCAACGCAGACTCTGTCCACTTGGCGGTGGTAGAGGCCAAATTATGTCTCCTCAGGTAGCAGAACAAGATGGCTGCCCCCTTGACAGATCACAGAGCGGTTTGGCTGCAAACTTGCTCTCTGAACAAATGGTTACGGCGTCTGGTTCGCGACGGTTACACTCTGCAGTTTGCAATGACGCCACCCAGATTCAACGGAGTTTTGGAGACGAAGCTCTCGTCTCCTGCACAGGGGGCGGCGCTAAGATTGGAACTACAGGAACTTTTGGCGAAACACGTCATTTCCGGGGTCCCTCCCGACGACGAAATGAACGGGTTTTATTCAAAATATTTTCTCGTTCCAAAGAAATCTGGAGGTCTCAGACCGATTTTGGATCTGTCTTTTTTCAACGACTACATTATGAAACGTCCCTTTCATATGTTGACGTTGAAGCGCGTCCTCGAGAACGTGACGTCAGGGGACTGGTTCGTAGCAATCGATCTCAGAGACGCTTACTTCCACATACCGATCGTCCCGAAACACAGGAAGTTCCTCAGGTTTGCCTTTCAGGGAACCTGTTACGAGTTCAATCGCCTACCTTTCGGGTACGCGCTTGCGCCACAGACTTTTACAAAGGTAATCGAAGCAGCGTTACAACCGCTGCGTTCGAGGGGCTTCCGAATCATGTATTACATCGACGATCTGTTGCTTCTGTCTCGATCCAAGATGGAGGCAGCTACACAGACGGAGATTTTGGTGAGTCATCTGACCAGTTTAGGCTTCGCCATAAATTGGGAGAAAAGTTCTGTTTCACCAGCTCAACAGATACTTTTTCTGGGAGTCAACTTATGCTCGATAACAATGAAAGCGGTTCTGTCGAACCAGAGAATAGATTCGCTGCCGTTTGGCGCATAGGCACAAACAACAGTCAGAGCCCGTCCCCCCACACGTAGGCGAAGGGAGGCTACCCTCTCGTTCACCGGGGTGAACCCCAACGTACAGGCACCAAGATGGGGGGCAACCAGTATGCCCACTCCTGCTCGGCGCCTCTCACCAGGGGCAACTCCAGAGTGGAAGAGTGTCCAACCCCTCTCAAGGAAACTGGTTCCAGAGCCAGAGCCATGCGTTGAGGTGAGTCCGACTATTTCTAGCCGGAACCTCTCAACCTCACACACTAGCTCAGGCTCCTTCCCCACCAGAGAGGTGACATTCCATGTCCCAATGGCCAGCTTCTGTAGCCGAGGATCAGACCGCCAGGGTCCCCGCCCTCGGCCACCACCCATTCCACAATGCACCCGACCCCTTTGGCCCCTCCCACAGGTGGTGAGCCCATGGGAAGGGGGACCCACGTCTCCTCTTCGGGCTGTGCCCGGCCGAGCTCCATGGGTAAAAGCCCGGCCACCAGGCGCTCGCCAACGTGCCCCTCCTCCGGGCCTGGCTCCAGAGTGGGGCCCCGGTGACCCGCGTCCGGGCGAGGGAACATTGTTTCCATTTATATTATTCATCATAAGGGGTCTTGTGGGCTGCGCTTTGTCTCATCCCTCACCTAGGACCTGTCTGCCTTGGGTGACCCTACTAGGGGCATAAAGCCCCTGACAGCATAGCTCCTAGGATCATTGGGACACTCAAACCCCTCCACCACAGTAAGGTGGCAGCCCAAACCAAATTTTGGAATAAAATGGACGACAAATGATTATAATTAATAATAATTAATTCAATTTATAACGCACTTTTCATTACTGAAAATCTCAAAGTGCTACACATATATTGAATGCTACACACATTCATAAACCGGTGGCGGCAGACTACCATGCAAGGTGCTTTCCAGTCCTACCGGGAGCAACTCAGGGTTAAGTGTCTTGCCCAAGGACACAACGACACATGGTGCGGGTCCCGGGAGTCGAACCGCCAACTTTCCAATCGGGAGACGACTGCCCTTACCACTACGCCACGGCCGCCCCTGACAGAACTTAACAGATCTAGATTTTGCAGACGATATAGTCCTACTGGCAGACACTCAACCAGTGCTTCAAGATATGACACA
>JBBPBX010072538.1:6110-18041 GCA_038048925.1 Garcialebias charrua
TCCTAGATCTGTGCTGACTCACCTTGAAGTTGGTTTTATTAGTTTTCCATGAACATGGAAACAATAAAAGATGCTTAAAGCTCCACACACTGGTTTACACTATAGATAGTAATTTTAATATAATGAAATAACAAAATCTCTAAAGGAAAACTTATTGAAAGCTTCTGTTTCTCATCTTAATGAAATATGTGAATTTGCTTTTGCCTCATGATCTCTGAGCAATTTATCACAGGTTTCTAAAAATTGCAGTGTCCCAATAATCTCCCAAACAGGTCTCAGGCCTCTCTTGTAAACGAGTCCCCAAGGCTCAATGGGATTAACCTGTCTAAATAAAGGTTGAATGAAAAACGTTACCACAGTCAGCAGTAACGTTATGAAGCGTATACAGGTGGTCCCCGACTTAACACGGAGTTCCGTTTCTACACCCGTTCGAAACACGAAAATCGTCGTTAAGTCGAAATACACATACACATAGTCCCATATACTGTACACGTACATGTACGGTACTGTACAGTTACCATGCACGTCGCCTATCCTAACACAGTACCCTACATACCGGTAATTATCAGAAAACACATACAGTACATTTGGAGCCATAATGAAGGAAAAAAATAGTTAATTTCTTACTGGGAGCTGGTCAATTCTTCCTCCGTCTGTTAGCATGTTAGCTTGTGTACCTCCGAGCTCTGCAGCTTCACGCGGTCCACAGCGTAAGTTTCAAGCTCCCCCCTCCCTCCCTCCTGCTCTACTCTGGTCTCTCCTGTAAGTAAGTTTCAAGCGCCCCACTCCCTCCCTCCTGTAAGTTTCGTTTCAGTATTTTCTGGTGTAAAGGTGCATAAACCACGTACAGTAACTCAAACAATGCTTTTCAATGGGAGGGCGTTCGTAACCGCGAAACGTCGTAACTTGTGACCGTCGTAACCCGGGGACTACCTGTATAGCCAAAAGGCTCTTTAACAGCTAAAAAAGCAACATTTTTTCCTAGGGACAGCTGTGGATGAGTGGTTAGAATGGTCATTCTCCAATACAATAGTTGGGGAGTTTGAATCCACCAGTCAACTGCCAAAGTGTCCCTGGGCAAGACACTGAACCCCTCATTGCCTCTGATGTGTGTCCTATCAGTGTATGAATGTGATAAAACTCTGATTATTCTTTGTCTAGATCTAGTAGAGTGTTGTATGAATGGGTAAATGAGGCACAGATGGTGTTGTAAAGAGCTTTGAGTGTCTTGATAAGATAGAAAGGAGCTGTATAAGTACAGTCCATTTACCATTTACCAGTCCTATGGAAAGAAATGTCTGTGAAAACTAAATGATTGATTTCAGTCAGATCTTAACACCAGTTGTTTGTTCCTTAACTCCTGAAGCATAGTCTTTTAACATCAGTGCTGGTGTTTCCTTCTTGAGAAGTGCCATCTTCATAATGTTTGTTATACACGGGTCACTTTAGGCACTTGCAATTTCAAAGAGCTGACATGTTAAAAACGTCTATTTAAGGTATTAAACGTCTATTTGGGCAGCACGGTGGCACAACTGGTAGAGCTGCTGCCTCTCAGCGAGCAGGTCCCCGGTTCAAATCCCGGTCCGGGGGCCTTTCTGGGTGGAGTTTGCATGTTCTCTCCGTGCATGCGTGGGTTTTCTCCGGGTGCTCCAGTTTCCTCCCACAGTCCAAAAACATGCATGTTAGCTGATTGGTAACTCTAAATTGACCCTGGGTGTGAGTGAGACAGGTCCCTCTTGTAAATGAGTCCCCGTGGCTCAACGGTATAAATAAAGGTTGAATGTGCTAAAATGTGTTAAAAAATATATATGAAATAGCGTAATGTGTATTGTATTAGTTAGAAAATTAGAAAGAGTTAGTCATTTTGTACTGTTTGTTGAAGATTATTATTGTTTAATCTGATTGTTGGAGAAAAGGGGCAGATATAATATTTATTCTTCTTTCTGCTACCTTTCATTTTTTTATATTTTGTACATTATCATTTATGGGATTGTCTTGTATTGTTTCTTTTGTAAAAAAAAAAGAAAAAATTTAATAAACATAAAAATAAACAAAGGTTGAATGAATGAATTTATAGAAGCATGTGGGAGAAGAAGCAGCATTTGTCTCCCGGCTGCTCCTGCAACCCTCACAGTCCAGAGTAGATTTTCTCCACCTTACAGAAGCTTTTTCTTACTTGTTACCATTCTCTCCCTCAGCTTGGCTTCTTTTCGCACTTTGCCACGTGTCCCCCCTCACCCCACATATACAGTACCTGTACTTCACATTCCTCTGTTTTCGACACGCCGCTTCCCCTGCACTTCCCCTCCTTTGACAGTTTTGGCTGCAGCCCACAGAGCTGCATGTTTAGTTGAGAGATGCTGCAGACCTTCTGCCCAGTGGCATGATGAAGCATCCACGTTGACCCAGCGTAAGGCTGCACAAGCACACTCGCATGTTTCCGCTCTGAAAGACAGCCGAGGTCTCTTGCTTCCTCTCAGTTTCTGGCACATACCCTGCAGGCGTCTTATTAATCATGGGAATTGATCCAGGGCTCTGAAAGGCAGAAGAATCACAGCCAAGTTTTTGGTCAATACAAACATCATTCTTGGCCTAAACATGAAAAGCCCTCGACCCGTTTAGTTCTTACATTCATTATCTCATGAGATATAAAGTATAAAGCTTTTTTAATAAGAAGGCCCAATCAGCTTGTTGATTAGTCGGACTTTTAATTTATTTTCAACACTTATTTCATTAAGTTTTCGACAGTAGTCAACACCCCAGCATTTACACACGTTCAAATATCACACTCAGTTCAGGATGATTTGACCATCTGTGCTGTTAACGTTGGACACACAGATTCAGGCTACTTCAATGGATACAGCGTCACCAGCTAGTCAGATTGATTTATTTATTTAATTTGTTCATTTCAAATTTAAAACACAAAGAATATTTACAAAACCATATGGAGAAAGAAAAACAAAAACACATTTAAAATGAAAGGAAGGAGAAGAAGAAAAAAAATCTTATAATATCTGCCCCTTCTTAAAACAAAATCAATTCAAACAATAATTATCCATGAACCAAATTTATAACTCATAACAATTCACGATTTATAGTACTTATAGTATTCACCATTTATATATATTTTTTCAAACGTTTACTCTTAATCATTTTCTTAAATATAAACATAGACTTAGCTTTTTAACATAATTATCCAAACCATTCCATAGACCTATTCCATGTATTAAAGTAGACCGACACTTTATTAATTTTTTCCATTCTAATCCAGCTCGTATACTTAGGTGGAACTGCAGATTTCCAATTTAGCTAAATTAGCCTACTGGAAAATAGAGTTATGAATGCTGTTAAGTCCTTTTTAGGATGAGAGAGCAAGAGAAGCAGGTCCGAACAAGGAAGTTAGGGCGTCGCAGGCGATGTTCTCTTTGGACGCATGAACCCACATGGGGAAAAATTACAGACCAGCACCTCTTCTGGTATCGTTCTCACAGAGGACATATCGTCAAATATTTTTAGATCTGCCTTTATTATAATGGGCATGAAACTGTGCCTAGCTGAGATTAGTGTTAGTCTGAAACTTTTAAAAGGTTTACCAGGAAATAAGATTACGTTTTGATAGTTTATCCAAATGCAGCTTGTGCTGAGACGACTTCTATCTCATTTTTATTTCGTATTTCATTGAGTTGATTAAATTTCAATCTTTTTTAAATTTTTAAATTATTTTTTTTTTACCATAAACAGCAGTTCCTCGATACTTCATGGATCATTTTTTGCTGACTTGCTCAATCGTGGTTTTTCAAAATAAGATTGGACATGACACACAACTGGCTGATTTTGATAAATGAGCCGCACGCTCGACATGGAATTTTTTATTTAAATCAATTACAGTATTTTAAATGATTTAGCACCTTTGTGCAGCCCACAGCTGTGGGCAAAGCTTCCTCCTGCAGCTGATCAGCTGATCTTCGTGCAGAGCGGAGAAGTGGGCGTGCAGAGCGGAGAAGTGGGCGTGGCCGAGAGTTCAGGCAGAGTGCTGAGTTCATGACATTCTGTGATCTTTTAGAGTGTTTGGAGTTTAGAAACATTGTTTAAAATATTGCAAGTGTGTGGGAAGGGTTTAAAACATCTTCACACATGCAGCATATATATATATACAGGTAGCCCTCGAGGTACGTCAGGGATTGGGACCTACGTGTGTGACTTAGGTCGATTTTGTCGTACCTCGCGGACCAAAAACACCTGCCTGTCGTAGGTCCGCGTTTCTGACATAGGTCGCGGCTATACCGCTAACGGAGCGCCGCACACATATTTAATGGCATGAGACTGAACAAGCAGACATACTAAGGCCATAAACACGCACAGAACTGCACAGTAAATGAATACTGTACTGTACAATAAATAAAAAATATAATGTCTTACTTTGAGCCGGTGTCCCCCGACTGCCAGGCGGACATTTGCGGCGAGCTCCCGGCCGCAGATGGCCCCTCCGCGGCATGTCGGCTCGGTGTCTTCGCCTGTGTTAGCTGCTCTGTTAGCTGCTGTCGTTAGCATGTCGGGCGGCGTTGTGGCCGCCGATCGCGGGGCGATCCGCGGCTGCTCCTCCGGACCTGAGACGTCCACAGAGTTGACCGAGTGTTTCCAGCTAATTTATCCGTATGAGGCAACCCTGATCGGGCACACGGAGCCAGCTGACAGTAGCCTCTGGAGCTCCATTGACCGCAGTACAGTTGTAAAATGGCGACCGGAAGTGGCGACCGGAAACGACCGGAAGTTGCGTAAATACGATAAATTTCTAATCAAAACGTAAAATTAATAATTATACTTTATTTATAAAGCCATTTAAAACAACCACAGCTGCAACAAAGTGCTATACACATGAAATTAATAACTTTTAAACACACAAAAAAAAAAAAAAAAAAATTTTTTTTTTAATCATATTTTTATTAAATATGATAAAATCGTAAGTCTGAGTTGCCGTAGGTCGCAGGTGTCGTACCTCGAGGGTTTCCTGTATATATATATATATATATATATATATATATATATATATATACTTACGAGCGCTCTGACCTACGAGGTTCCGGACTTACGAGCTGGCGAATTTTTGGAAAAAACGCAAAAAATACAGAGTTTTTCTGTGTTTTTTCACCACAGTTCGTTAGCTAAACATGTGGACACACGTTTCCGATCATTTTTATGCACTCGTAAGCAGTTTTTCGATGAAAAACGAGTGTTTGTAGTCGCGCTAGCAAAACCGTTCCAACTTACGAGCGAAATTCCGGACTTACGAGACACGTGGCGGCCGTTCCAAGTTACGAATTTTCGCTTTACGAGCGCCTCGTTGTAACGGAACTCGCTCGTAAGTCGGGGACTACCTGTATATATATATATATATATATATATATATATATATATATACTTACTACTTTATTCCAACTTGGTGGTTTTCCACTTATCGTGGGGCTTCAGGGTATGGATCCCCCGTGATAAATGAGGGATTACTGTACTGTGATAATCATTTCTACCCCTGCAGGATAAGGAAGTGAACATGTGGTATTTTTGTACAAAGACTGTTATGTGTGTGTGTAGCATAAGAAAAATAACTTTAGTGGTGAATAACGCTTATTTAAAAAGTTTTTGTGTCAACAGAACCGCGCGGTCAGAGTTACATGGAGCCCGTGTGATTGATTTAATGCCTCGACTTGGTTCTGTATGATGAGTTCTAGGACTTGTTTGGCACCAAAATCAATTTTTTGCACTTCAGATGAGATGCAGGATACAGTTAGAAATATGCTAATGGAGCCGGATTATACAAGCTGCTGTTTTTTCCCGTACGGCTGAAGTTATTTTGTGGAGTGGAGCACAAAGACAAAAGAAGAAGAGTAAAATGTGATATATTTTGGTTGTGAAACCATGTGCGAGGACTGTAGTTTATCAGACTAATGGTGAGCCCCCCAGCAGCTAATGTTTTACAGACTTTATCTCTCAGATGAAGTAATAATAGTGCTTTTAGATTCTCAGCATCGGGCCACCCTGTGATGGCCTTTTCCTTTCCTAGCTGATGTGGAGTGTCTCCTCACGCAGCACTTTGTCAGCCTCTTCACGCTGTACAAAAAAAGCAGCTCGGTATCCGCATGATCACGCACGTCTGACTGGCTGGAGCTCTTCAGATGAATGTAGGAAAGTTACTACACAATTTGCACCATGTGTACTTCATCCTGTGTTTACCATTTTCTCCCCCGCTCCTGCTGTGTGAGGCAGTGCGCTCATGAACCAGCACGTTGGCTCGTGTTACCATCAAATCGTCTCACTGTGAGTCATTGTGGAGAGCAACCGTGCCTTTTTTCCCCTTTTCTTTTGTTTCGCAGCTCAGATTCTCTGACACAGCCCTATAAATCTCATCTGAGGGCTAATTGCCTCTAAATGCTCTACGGCTCGGCTGAAAAGTGTCAGATTTTTTTGTCCTTAAAATTTGCGTAACCTCAAATCTAGCTAATACTTCAACTTGCTATAACCTTTAACATCTCTAAAGTGTCTTCCCAATCCACTTGGAAGTTACTATTTTAAGGGTCTTAACTGAAACTTGAGAGCTAAAGAGGATTGTAGCTTCTGCAGCAGTAATGAATTCTGTCCCTTCCCATAGTAAAAATTGTCTTGCTCATCTGTGGTTCAATCTCGTCTTCTGAGATCAGTTTGAGCTTTCTCATATATGTATCATCTTATGATCATTTGTTTCTGAGTTACTGCTCCTAAGGGTCCCTTAGGAGCAAGAGTTAAGCTGAGATGAGACAAGACATCCCTGAGGTTGAGTTGAGATAACCGTTTGAGCCATACTTGAGAAATAGGATAAACAGCAGAGATCTCATGATTGTCTGCCTCTGATCTCAATTATGTCTTAGTTATTTGGAAGGAGAATTAAAGAGAACAACATGAGATGAATCTGAGACTTTAATCAGACACATCTGAGAAGTATGAGCCCTAAAACAGATCTTACCATTGTCTCTTTCCTGTCTTAATTATTTCTCTTAAATGTCTTACTGAGATGAATCTGAGACTTTAATGAGACAAATTTGAGAAGTATGAGCCCTAAAACAGATCTTACCACTGTCTCTTCCCTGTCTTAATTTTTTCTCTTAAATGTCTTACTGAAGCTACATATGAGAATGACATTTGAGCCATATTTAAGAAATATGAGAACAAATGGAGAATACAATTTAAAAATTATCTTTAGTATAGAATTAACTGCAAAAACAATACTCATTATTGAAAAGTTTAACCATTTCATTAGAACAATCTTTGGGTACACTGCAAATATTACCCATCTAAAAATAAGTAAAAAAAATACTAGATAATAGTCAGAATCATCTCAAATTAAGTGAAATAATCTGCCAGTGCAGTAAGATAATTGCACTTGGTAAGATTTCTTGAAATAAGTAAATATTTCTAGGCTTAATACAAGTGAGAAATATCTTAAAACAAGTTGTAAAAACTCATTCCAAGTACTTTATGAAGTAAAATAAACTCAATACTAGTCTGTTAATGCTTCTTTCAGTTTTCATTTCATCTCACTTTGAGAGAAAATATCTTAAAACAAGGGCAACTAAACAAGATTGATCTTCTGCTTTTAAGAACTATTAATAGATTTTCCATCTTAAAACAAGACAAAGCATTTACACTAAAATAAATCAGGCATATATTACATATGACCTTTAATTAAATTGTCTGTTCAAATTGCAACAATTGTCAATCATTGTACACATGAATGTCAAGACAAATACAAAGGCACTGTGTGTATATAAAAAAAACATTACAATTCAATGTAAATAACAGCTTGCAGGTCAAAATTTCCAACACAGACCTGGAAGTTAAGTGGAAGAGCTCTACTTCTCAATAATATGTTTCCACTCTGCCATGACTTTTTTGTATGAGCCTGTGGTGTCTTTCTCGTGGATATTGTCCTTTAAAAATTCAGTCTTAATGACAGACAGAAGGGTTGCCACACACTTTGGATAGGTGAGATGCATGGTGTAGTAGTATGCCATCAGATACAGCAAACCTTCACCAAGGTCTTCTTTGGCAAATGTAGTGATGGGGGTGGTTCCAATGGCCAAAAGACAGCGTGACTCATCCAAGACCAAAAGAGGGCTGAAGAAAGATCTCCTCTGGAGGTACACAGCTGGATCTTCGGCTGGCTAAAAAAATACAAAAACAAAAAAAAAGGACAAAAACATTTATTCAGGGTCCAAAAAAGCTAAGTCTGGTCCTCTGGACATTCAAAAAACAAAACAAAACAAAGCAAAAAAAAAAAACTGTAGAAACGTTTCGTCTTTCGTCCGAAAGACTTCCTCAGTCTGAGAAGCTGAGTTCAGCTCAGTCTTATAAATAGCACCCTCCCACAGTGGATCAACCAGTTGGCTGATGACAGCCGAAACCAGCTGCTCACATGATCAAGGAGGACCATCAGCCTGACGATGGATCGTTAACACCCTGATTTAAATCCATCGTCAGGCTGATGGTCCTCCTTGATCATGTGAGCAGCTGGTTTCGGCTGTCATCAGCCAACTGGTTGATCCACTGTGGGAGGGTGCTATTTATAAGACTGAGCTGAACTCAGCTTCTCAGACTGAGGAAGTCTTTCGGACGAAAGACGAAACGTTTCTACAGTTTTTTTTTGCTTTGTTTTGTTTTGTTTTTTGAATGTCCAGAGGACCAGACTTAGCTTTTTTGGATTTTTCTACCTGGATTATTGAGCATGCATCAGGGTATTTATTCAGGGTACAACAGAGAAACTGAAAAGCTACTAGATCAGTCCAAATCCTTAGCAACAAATATGTACTGTCCATACATCCATGATGACAACAATAGAATAGATGTGTAACAGAGCATATTCATATAGTATACAGTATATATATTTTTTTAAAGTTGATATTCATGCCAATTAAATACCCAGTAACTTGTGCCTCAGTCACAAGAGTGAGTCCTAACACACTTTGGGAAATGACAGATACAGTACTGCACTTCCGATGGTTAAATCTAAAATTATTTCCTATTTGGATTTTGATTATGTATACAATCATGTTGAAGGTTTTTGAAAATGAGCTTAAGTCAGTTTATTTACTGTTATTTTTTAAGTGTTTTCTGTGGAAATTTACAAGTGTTTCTGTGCCATTTGTATTATGGGTGGCCACCCTATGTCATGTGATAATGCTGCAGATTTCCAAATATAGATTATGCTGTTTTATGACTAGGCATGCATACAATCGCCATACGACAATTAAACTGTTAATTTGTCAAAATACAAAATGAAAGCCTTTGTGGACATATATTAACTGAAAACAAATAAGAACAAATACCAACCTGAAGGACATGAAGCAACGCTTTCCTGGCATGTCCCAGCTTCTTGGGTGGTGCAACTGGTGATGGGAAGAGAGTGGTGAGTTCCCTGAACAGGGCTATTTTTTCCTCCACTAGAACAGAATAAATGAACTTCTTAAACATTTATCTGCCCAAATTAGATTGACAGCTTCATCTTACCATACCATACCATACCATTTTATTTATAAAGCACTTTAAACAGGAACAAGTCCACCAAAGTGCTGGACAAACAAACACGCAACAGGCAACACATACAATGAAGTACAACACGAAAAACAGTTCAGTATATACTTCAGTTCACAAAACAATTAGGGGTGCAATGATACTGAAAATTCACAATCTAGTTTGATACTTTAGTGTCAAGGTTCAATATTTTTTCTATACAAAAAAGAGAAATTTCCATGCCCTTCACTTTTAGTTCATTTAAGTTAATTAAAACCATTAGTTTAACCTCACTGAGTAGAGTTTTTTAATTAAATATTGCTAAAAAAGCAAGTTTTCAGATGCAGATCCACTGAGCCTTCAACGCAGCGCATCTTAAGAAAAGTTAATAAAATAATTTTCAAAAATCTGTAATGTTATTACATAGTGCATATTGAACCTAGAGCACTACATTGAACAATTCAGTACAGATGCATGTTGCACCTCTAGTGGTCTATGTTCAATACACAATATGTATTGAACATGCAGCATTTTTTAAATTTAATTTATCAACTTGTCTACATGTGCTGTGTAGAAAGCTCAAAGGATCTGCGTTCGACTACTTCACTTGGCAGCGTTGTCGAGTGCGGAGCCACTGAGAAACTTGCAGCTTTAGCAAAACAATTTAAATTACAAGTTAAGAAGGGCATGAAAATTTCTCTTTTTTGTATTGCAAAAACACCAAACCGTAACACTAATGTATCCAACTGAACCGAATGGTGAAATTTCTGGATCGTTGCACACATACATATATATACATATACACATATATATACATATATATATATATATATATATATATATATATATATACTATATATATATATATATATATATATATATATATATATATATACACAGCAGCATTGTGTATGAAAGACAGCACAATTACTAACCTCCATCCGGGTTCTTGGGTGGCTTTAACATCTTCTTCCAAACACCGTAAAACTGAACCATAGAGCAAAAGTGTTCCCATCTCTTCTTTAATTCTGTCAGACGTTGCCCTTATCCAGGATCCGCCATAGCTCATCCATCACCTACGGCGCACGGAAGCATTAACACCTGCCACAGTGCTTTTTTTTTGAGAAACCATAATAAAAAGTAAACCACTTACATTGTGAATCTCTTTGAAGCATGGTTTTACCAAAGGAGTGGATGTCTGGGGAGGTGCTCTTTGAGGTGAAGAAACAGTTCCGGTTTCATTTGATCCAGTTGTATCTGATAAGGTGGGATTTTCATCCTAAGGAGAAAAAAAAAAAAAAAAAAAAAAGATTGTTACAGGAGTTACAAGCAAAATGTGTTGTGCTAGGTGTTTTCAGCTCAAAGGTGGTAAAAACTTGCCTCTTTGTGAACATGAGCCCACAACTGTTTCCTCCTCATAAAGTTTTCTGGCCCTGGAAAAAGGTCTCGTAAATCATCACGACTGAGGGTCTGTAGCAAGACCTCATCTATGTTGGCAGCTGTAAACACAAATTATTAACTTTCAGAATTATAAAGTTGAGTTTACAAAAATTAAATAAATTATTTTCATATTTAAAACAAGTGTCAGTGTGAACAACAAACAATTCAGTTTGACAGTAATTTACATAATATTCATTTTAAAACAAGTGTCAGTGTGAACAACAAACAATTCAGTTTGACAGTAATTTACATAATATATTTCATTTAAATACATAAGCATGGCTTACCATTTAGAACTGATATTGTAAAATCATCCAAACCATCCAGGATTTTCTTGTTTTTTTAACTGCACTTTTTCCTGAGGACAGAAAGAAAGATGTCAAAGGAAAAACGGAACCAACTTACTCTGGCTTCTAACCCCAGTTTAACAAATTTGATGAAAAGTTAGTTAGCTGTTAGCTACAGTGCTGCTCACTAAGTCCTCACGTGATCATGGATCGATCTCTGCAGGTCGGATCGGAAAAATCCGATACGTAAATTATGCTGGTATCGAAGCAGAATACTGATACCGGAGCGGCCCATTCCCTATAAAGTTAACTTCATCCTGACCTAGTTCAACGTCTTTTGTCATAATTTGTCTGAAAATAATCTTAAAATAAATATATAAGTTATGATATCATTAAAAAAATGTACAGTACATATAGATCATGCCATTACCTTTCAGACGTTTTGTTTTTTCCTGTTGGCTTTAATTTCATAAACTAAACTGGAATTCAATAAAATAATTCTAATATTTTAATCAACAGAAAATGTAAAATTGTCCGTTTAGACTGTAACTATGGTCATTTCTTAACCTCATTAGCATCAAGCTAACTAGCAAGCTAGCATGTTTTAAGGCAGCTAACGACTCACGGTGCACTATTAGAATTGATTAAACAAAACATGGTCACCAGG
>JBBPBX010072539.1:0-10235 GCA_038048925.1 Garcialebias charrua
TTGTATGACTTCATCCTAGAACCAAATAATTTATAACGTAATAACAGTTGAGCAGATTCTAATAATCTTTATCTTATGATTCTTTAAAGGTCAAATGCAAATGGAAAGTTCTCTTAACTTCCAGTATGGATTTAAACACTATACACACTTCACATTGTAAAATAAGTTTAGGAAATTGAATGTTCCAGGACACCACTTAAGAAAATATAACGTTTAATAGGAAAAGTTTGAAGTGACAAACAGAAGTAACAAATTTCCATCTGGTGTCTCACGGCCTCCAGAAGACGACACAGGTTGTTGAATTCTGGTGATTTTCTTCTGGTGACTGTAAAAGAAAAATGTGGTTAATTTAGTCCAGAAACTGTTTTTTTTTTTTTACTAATAGAATGTAATCACAGGATGTTCATGTACTAACTATAACCTGTTTGAGTTATTTGAATAAATATTCAATGTTTTATAGACATAAATGTGTCAAGCAGCTCCTATCTTTTTCTCCCTTGTACTTTGTATCACATATCATCAATACAAGAGAAACCGTCCAGAGGTCTGAACATTGTTGGAATTTTTTCCTGGATGACTGAGCATGGACTTTGGTGTTTTTTATTATTTTGTTTCAGCTGTTCCCTTCGTCAGGGGTCTCCACAGCAGAGTTGCATTTGGGTCCAAAATATCTGACTTGACCCGACCCCAGCCCGTAGCAATCATTTCTGAACCCCACCCGACCCTAAGAATTAACAGTAATTACAGGTCAGAACCTAGGGAGGTGGTGGCGCAGAGGTTAGAGAAGGTGGGCCTGGGATCAGAAGATCACTGGTTCAACTCCCGGTACCAACAACATCAACATACGGGTTGAAAGGTGAAGCACCCACACCTGCCTCCACCCTCACTTGTCCCACTCTGGGCCCTTAACGCCACCATCTGCTCCCCCGGGCATTCCAGATGCAGCTCTCTGCTCCACACACAGGTCTGTGATAGCTCAGTGGTCTGTTTGTGTCAGGAAGGACATCCAGCGTAAACATAATTGCCAAGTCTTCATGCAACTCGGTTCACTGTGGTGACCCGTGAAGAAGGAGCAGCTGTAAGAAGAAGACGACAGGTCCGAATCCGACACCCCACCCCTTGACATTAATTAAGCTTTGACTGCTTATATCATTAATAACAGTCATGGAAGCGCGGCTGAGGGGGCAGAAGATCAGAGATGAGGGGGTGTTTGTCTTTTCATGGTCATCAAAGCTCATTAAATCCTTGCTTTTGCTGCATTCTGCATTATTCACACATGGACCCTGCTTTGGCATGTCTGTGAGGATATTTTGTGATCTCACCTGTTTGGGTCGTCGGCCGAGCGTGTCCGCTGAGCGCAGCGGCTGGATGTGAATTTGGGCTTTGGATTTGGTGTCGCTGGCAGTAGTCCATCTGAAGCTAAACTGCCTATTTTTGATCTAAAAAAGCTAAGTCTGTCCTCTGGACATTCAAAAAAACAAAACAAAACAAAGCAAAAAAAATTGTAGAAACGATTCGTCTTTTGTCCGAAAGACTTCCTCAGTCTGAGAAGCTGTATTCAGCTCAATGTCTTTTTTTAACTTCTTTCAACTGGCCGGTCAGCGCACGGTCAAATGGACACGTGCAGCTAGTGACTGTATGGCAAGCCATGTGCTAATTGGATCGTCAACCGCACACAACTGCTGACGCAATAAAAGGCCCGAAACTGGCCTGAACCCCCCACCCCCCCCCCATCCAGCACATTATTATGGCCCAGCCTGCTCTGAATTTGGGTCGGGCCGGGCTTCGGGCCCGGGTTAGAAGTGACAGCCCCACTCCACATTTAACTAACTCAGTCAAAGACGATGATTGATTTACAGAGTTCGTCCTTCCTGACACAACCACAGACACTGAGCTACCACAGCCCTCTGTGTGGAGCAGAGAGCTGCATTTAGTGCACCTGGGGGAGCAGATGGTGGGGCCAGATGCTCAAGGGCCCAGGGTGGAAGCAGGCCCACCTTCTCTAACCTCTGCACCACCACTCCACCTTCTTTACCTTGTTCAAAATATTTAACTTTAATTACAAATATTTTATTTTAAACACCACCAGCCTGATCAAGAAAGGTCATCAGAGACTCTACTTCCTCAGACGGCTGAGACGTGCTGGTCTGAGCAGCCCAGTTCTCACCTCGTTCTACAGGTGTGCAGTGGAGAGTGTCCTGTGCTCCAGCATCAACGTGTGGCATGGAGGCTGCACAGTTGAAGAGAGGAAAGCTCTGCAGAGAGTGGTGAAGGCTGCACAGAAGTCTGTTGGAGTCAGTCTCCCCACAATCACAGACATTTACACCTCCAGATGCAGAAAAAGAGCGACCTGCATCATGAAAGACCTCACTCATCCAGCACACTCACTCTTTGCCCCACTCCCCTCAGGACGGAGGTTGAGGAGCATCAAGTGTAGAACCACTAGACTGAGGAACAGCTTCTACCCTGAGGCTGTTAGACTCATGAATAAATAAAAAAAAAAAAATAAATATAAACACTGCAAAATATCACATCATACTGATGCTGATCTGTTTTCTTGTCGCTGTGTTCATCTGTGTTCATCTGTGATCATCTGCTCATACAAACTCATGTTCGTGCTGCTGTTTATTCCCACTATATTAAGCTTAGTGTATTACTAGTTGATGTTTTTCTTAGTTAGTTCTAGATGTTATTACTGTTTTTCTCTTGCATTTGTTGTTGGATGTAACTGGGACCCCGTGTACATAATCTCGTTTTCATCACACGTACCACATGCGGTGCAAATGACAATAAAGACTCTCTGACTCTGACTTTATTTACAAATATTTTATTTACATTACGGTAATTTTATTACGGGGAGTGGTGGCGCAGTGGTTAGAGATGGTGCGCCTGTGATCGGAAGATCGCCGGTTCAAGCCCCGGTACCGACAACATTAAAAAATGTGGGTGGAAAAAGGTGAAACACCCACACCACACCAGGGGCGGCCGTGGTGTAGTGGTAATGGCAGTCGTCCCCCGATCGGAAGGTTGGAGGTTTGAATCCCGCGTCCGCCCACCATGTGTTGTTGTGTCCCTGGGCAAGACACTTAACCCCGAGTTGCTCCCGGTAGGTCTGGATGGCGCCTTGCAAGGCAGGCTACCACTACCGGTGTATGAATGTGTGTATGAATGGGTGGATGGCTGGTATTGTAAAGCGCTTTGGGGCTCCTCACAGGGGCTAGAAAGCGCTATATAAATAAGCTCCATTTACCATTTACCATTTACACCTGCCCCACTCTGGGCCCTTGAGCAAGGCCCTTAACCCCCACCATCTGCTCCCTAACAGGTCTCTCTTGAAAATGAGTTCTCGTGGCTCAATGAGACTACCTGGATAAATAAAGGGTAAAAAAAAACTAGGTTCCTTCAAAATCTGCTTCAGCCACTAGTTACTTTTAGCTAACCTTTAGCTGATTTTAAGTAGCAAATAGCTGCTTTTAATCAATCATTTGATAATGTCAATGAGACTACCTGGATAAATAAATGATTTAAAAAAAAACTAGTTTCCTTCAAAATCTGCTTCAGCCACTAGTTACTTTTAGCTAACCTTTAGCTGATTTTAAGTAGCAAATAGCTGCTTTTAATCAATCATTTGATAATGTTTTGCAGTTTTGCTGCTTTTATTATACATCTAGTTTTTTTTTTGCTTTTAGCTTTTAGCGAGCAGTTAGCCTTTTGTAGCTTCAAAAAGTCAGTTTCAGCTTTTTCTTCAGTCCTCAGCATTCCCACTGAATTTAACAGATGACTCAGTTCCATTCAGTTATAAAGTATGTCCTCCTCTTCCTGGGCTGAGTGTCAGTGGGGACACGTCAAACAACAACGTGTGGACAGTTCGTCATTATCTGCCACAGCTGTCGTCAGGAAACAAGTTCGCCTGTCCTTTCAGGGAACATGTTGGTGTCGCTTGTTGTCATCGCTGGAATGTGAGGTCACAGGCTGAAAGTCCAGCTCATGATGCTCCACCACTCTTTTTTTAAGTGAAAGTGTTTGTTTTGTTACTTTTTATTCTAAAAACTGTCACCGAGGAGTGAACCTATTCAAAGTTTATCACATTTTCTATAGGAAGAATAAAAATGAATGGAAATGGTGTCGACATTCAAACTTGTCAATGCAGGCTGGGTTGTTGCATGACATTTAAACATGGGTGTCCAAATAACTGCCACAAATGCAAGGATCTTGTTGAGAGTTTGTAAATTTGAACATATTACACCCATTCTCCATAACCTTCATTGGCTTCCTGTCACCTACAGAATTCAGTACAAAACTGCTCTCATTACACATCAATGCTTACATGGAGCTTCACCAGATTATCTGAAGGATATTCTTATTCCATACTCATCCACCCGGTCGCTGCGGTCACAGAACAGTAATCTCCTTCACATTCCGAGAACCAAATTAAGGACCATGGGAGACCGGGCTTTCAGTGTGGCTGCCCCCCGCCTGTGGAACTCTCTTCCTGACTGTCTGAGAGCTCCACAGTCTGTGGTTGACTTTAAAGGCTGAGTTAGACTGTGCTTTGGTCCGCAGGCTGGAGCGCGCGCGCTGCGCGTGCACTGTGCCGTGCGGCGAAATGCGTTTACAGTGTCGCCTCTGTGTTTATAGTTGTCGCACGGCGGCGCATGGCAAAGTGCTGTTCTTTTACGGACCAGCAGGAGGCAGTACCCTCTAAAACCTGTGCATATGTTGCAAGAAAGGTGTAGAAGAAGAAATCTACCGTAGAAGAAGAACTGTTTGACGTCACACAACAAAAACAAATAGCTTTCTGCTCGCGTGCTGAACTGTTGTCTTTATTTGCGGTTTTAATGCATGGAGTCAGCGGAGGAGAAAGCGATCACGTGACTTTTGGCGAAAAAACAAAAGAAAAGTCCGACTCCAGATCAGGAATGAAGGAGAATTTAATACATTTTGTGTCACAAAACATTCCTCCATGCGTCGCGACTCCGTCTCCACGACCACAGCGGCGCAAACAGCTGCAGGCTCCGGCGTGAAGAGGGTGAAGGCTGTCGGTGAGGACCTGTCAATCAAATCGTAGCGCCCACCGCGCGCGCGCAGAGGCTTGCAGAGTTTCAAAAATTCAGAGGTGCACGACACGCGCTAATCCCATGCGCGGGGCCAACGCGCAGGGGCGGGGACTGTGAAATTGCGTCACTTTTGGAGCGCGCACCCTCGCGCGCTGCGCGCGCGTCAAGTATGAATCTAGCTTAAGAGCGGCTTGAAGACCTTTCTTTTCGACCGAGCATACTCTACCTCCTCATGATTCTACTTTTGATTTTAGTTGATACTGTTATTTATTTTACTTTTACCTGTTTTATTGACATTTAATTCTGTTGCACTTTGTAGCACTTTGAGATTTTCATTAATGAAAAGTGCGTTATAAATTGAATTCATTATTATTATTATTATTATTATTATTAATTGATCTGCAGAGTATTAATGGGTACTTTCAAGACAGATCATATTTCTGCTGTGCTCTCCTCCCTTCATGAGCTCCATCCAAATTCTAGAATATACAAAAATAAAATAACATCATCTAACCATTTGGAAGGACTTACTTTGTATGTTGATTTTATTTACATTTTATTTGTTTTCTCATTTGTCGTCTATTACCCTTTATTAGATTATTGTATTGTACATTTTTATGATTATCACTGAGATAATAAAGCTAACGTTAGTTCCTGTCTTTGTGTGTGTTAATCTGTTGGTAAAATATCTTATGAACCACTTGACAAGTTTGACTGAAACAGCAAGGAGTCATTGAATATACATCCACAACTGATTAAAGTTTGAAGACAGTCACATTCAAGATGGCTGCCACAGCTAACTGACATCAGCCAAAACAACACATTTTATAATTTAGCCAGTTATTTATATTGAGCTAAAATTGGCAATACAATAAAATAAAAATCACTTGTGTGAAAATGTCTTCATCACTATGCTGGTGAAGATTCTCAGTCGTCCAGGACATGATAAAATCAAAAAAGGCGTTCAATACAGAACAACTGGACTTTATTTGTAGCAACAAGACGTTTCGCTCATCATCCGATGAGCTTTCTCAATTCGATGAGGAGACTGTGAGAGGGAGAGAGAAGTTATAAGCAAGCTGGGCCACTGGTACACACCAAACTAGGTAAATTGGAAGCTAACACACACACATACTTGGGATAACACGTGCCTGTGACCCATTCAAAGTTCAGTGTGTGAAAGCAGAGCTTACAGAAAACACACACACATCCTACTGTATGTAAATTGACAAAAAAACACACTTCACACATTGATACCAGGGACCTGTCAAAGTCTTTGTTAGTCTAATTCACAAGTGATGGTGTGGTCACACCGAACAGCGTTTCAACCTCCAAAAAGCTCGTCACGCACGCAAGTGGACGCACTTGGTGTCGGGACCTACTTGGACCAGAAAGCCAGAACGCAAAACTGCTGCGGGGTGTGTGGGAGGAGCTTACCGGTATACAGAGTCCTGCGCACAGAGTCCTGCGCACTCCGCCAGGCGAGGAGCTTTTTATTTCCGTCTCTGTGGAGCAGACTTGACTGGTCGTGAAGGACTTGTCGCGAACACACAGCTACAATGAGTTTCTCTTCCATAGTACACGACCTCGCGGGTCTTTTCTGTGTCCCACAAACAATACGTCACATAGTGCGCGCGCCCCCTCGTTTCCGCGTCACATAGGGACTCTCCCCCTCTCTTCTCCTCCTCTCTTCTCCCCCTCTCTTCTCCCCCCGACTCTCCCTGATTGGTTGACACACCAACCAATCAGGGAGAGTTGAGCGGCGTTTGAAAGTTTGAACCGCAAAATCTTCAGCATGTTGAATGCGCGGTTTGGAGGCTGAAGCCGGTTCACGTGCACGGAAAACGCTTTCCAGCACGCTCAACACGCACGCGACGTGACGCCCGACGCCAAGACGTGGCTGGAAGCGCGTCCCCCATTGACTTTACATGTAAACTGGACGCTCCTGCTGCTGAAAAGCTGTTCGGTGTGATCACAGCATGAGGCTCCTCTATCACACACACACACTTGGGTGTTATCCCAAGTATGTGTGTGTGTTAGCTTCCAATTTACCTAGTTTGGTGTGCACCAGTGGCCCAGCTTGCTTATAACTTCTCTCTCCCTCTCACAGTCTCCTCATAGAATTGAGAAAGCTCATCGGATGATGAGCGAAACGTCATTTTGCTACAAATAAAGTCCAGTTGTTCTGTATTGAACGCCTTTTTTGATGTCTTCATCACTAGTTTTATGGTTAGTTAGGTTAGTTTAGTATGGTTAGTTTTATGGTCGTTTACAGCTTGTACAGAACTCTGCCGCGCGCCTTTTGACCAACACATGAAAATATGAACACATCACTCCTGTCCTGTCCTCTCTACACTGGCTCCCGGTTCAGTTCAGGATACAGTTCAAGCTGCTGCTGTTTGTTTTCAAAGCTCTGAATGGACTTGCTCCTCTGTACATCTCAGAACTTTTGAAAGCCCATCAGCCCGGCAGAGATTTACGATCTGCCAGTCAACACCTGCTGGAGGTGCCTCGCTCAAGGTACAAACAATGGGGAGACCGGTCATTTTCTGTTGCCGGCCCAAAAGCCTGGAACAGCCTCCCCCTTGAGCTGCGTGCCACCTCTGATCTGACTCTGTTCAAAACCAGACTGAAGACCCACTTGTTCAAAAAAGCTTTCAGTGTGTAAAAAAGCTTTCAGTGTGTAACTTTTATTACTTTTGGTAGTTTAGTATGTAGCATTTTTTATTTCCATTGCCTTTTTATTTCCACTTGCTCAAATAAGCTTCCAGTGTGTAACTTTTATTACTTCTGGTATTTTAATATGTAACATTCTTTAATTTCCATTGCCTTTTTATTTCCACTTGTTCAAAAAAGCTTTCAGCGTGTAACTTTTATTACTTGTGTTATTTTAGTATGTAGCATTTTTTATTTCCATTGCTTCTTTTATTGCTGTTGTTTCTTATTCTATTTTCATTGATTTATTGTTCCAGTTTATTCATCTTTTTATCCTGTTAAGCACCTTGGTCAATGCAAGGCATTGTAGGAAGGTGCTATACAAATAAAGCTTATTATTATTATTATTATTATTAGTTTAGTTAGGAAAGTGATTTGGTTTAATCTTTTGTGATTTTGTGATGGGATCTTTTCCCGAGTCAACGTGTTGACCCTTCACCATTTTCCTTAAGTCATTAAGCGATGATGAGGCTGAGGTGTCGGCTTATTTTAAAGAAAGTGCTCATAGAAGAATGTGTTTCAGAATGATTTGTCCCTTTTGGGCTTCTGTCACAGCTTCATATGTCCATCAGTCTCCCTGTTTGTGTCAGAGGCAACTACCACAAAAAGCCACAAATTATCTTAATAAATACAGCTTTGGTCCTTAAAGGCATGGAGTTCTTCTGATTTTTACTGATGTTGTTTTACATTTGAGATGAAAAGCGTTAGTCAAATGAGACAACGACCATGAACCCTCAGAGAGGTTACACAGCACTTTTATTGGGAGAGGTGCAGAAACACAAGAAAATAAAACAGATTATTGTAATTGGAACAAGGTTACACACATGTGAGCACACTTATAATTTACATCCTCAGAGAAAATGTCACACAATACAAAACCGTCTTCTCCACAACTCTACACAAACCTCCTGTCTACACACACACTGTGCTTATTGATGGGCTGCTTCATTGCTGACAGCCTCTGCCGCTTCATTTGCATGAAGCACATGAGCTGAACACCTTTCCCTCGCCCTCATCCAGGAAGATGATTGACAGCAGCTCATGTGCAGCCAGACACTGAAATGGGGCTGCTATAAGCAAAGTCAAAGGAACCGCTGACTCCGATACCACTGAGGCCACGGAGCTAGACTCAATTTCACCTTTTGCTTGATCCAATTTTTCTGACTGGCATTCCTTTATTTTTTATATCTGATGTCAGTGAGCATCCTGAGATGATCCATGCACGGAGCACTAATGGCAAAATGCACTGGGTTTCCACTTGGTTTCTGGAAGAAGCTCAGTTTATATTACGACAGGGATGTTTTGGGGTTTAATTAAATGTAAATGTGTTAAAAACGTCTTGATTTTTTGGGTGAAAGTACTTTGGGTCGGGACCTCAGCTCTACAGTCACTGTGGCCTGATAAATACAAACTAGATTGTGCATTTAAATTTAAATTATCTGTTCTACGTTTGTCATCTTTTACATATTCACTGATGCAGATACATTTTTCCATTAATAGACAATATTTTCCAAAAAGTTCAAGTTTAAATTAAAGTCAATTTTATTGTGATTCACATCACATGTGGTACATGAGGAGGAATGAATTATGTACTCAGGGTCCCAGTTACATTCAACAAGAGCAAAAATATAAAGTGTAAAAAAAATAGTAAATAAGGATATAAGTTATAAACTAATATATGAGAAACAAACACCAAACAGTATGCTAAAAGAGCTAAGATATACAATACACACAAATAAATAAAACAATACAACATAACAGCTGCATGAACATGAGTCTGTGTTGATGAGATGGGTATGAGTAAATACAGAAGATTGAGATAATCAGCAGCATATCAGCAACATAGATAAGTCACATATCACCAATTAAAGTGTCATTACAGTGTTTATTCTTATTATTTATTTATTCATGAGTCTAACAGCCTCAGGGTAGAAGCTGTTCCTCAGTCTAGTGGTTCTACACTTAATGCTCCTCAACATCCTTCCTGACGGAGCGGGACAAAAAGTGTGTGTGCTGGGTGAGTGGGGTCCTTCATGATGCAGGTGGTCCTCTTCCTGCATCTGGAGGTGTAGATGCACATATTGCAGTTCTGACAATAAAGTTGACTTTGACTTTGACTACCTGACAAACATGGGACTAAGGTGGGACACACTTAGTGACAACTCAAGAAACTGATAAAACACAGAAACACCACAAAACATCAATGCTTATCGGCTCCCTGCTGGCTCAGGAGTTCAGAGAAAACAACTAGTCAAAAATTATTAGAAAATACAAACGAATATGTTTAGAAATGACCAAAAGTGTTGAATTGAATTTATATATTTATTTCTTTGCGTTGCATCAATTCTTGGAGCCCCTCTGGCGACTTGATTAGCATAATAATTAAAGCTGAGCTGTAATGCACCATTTGTTCCTATATTGTTGCACCCTGCAGTTGGATTTGATATTTAATTCTCCCCACAT
>JBBPBX010072540.1:3436-18041 GCA_038048925.1 Garcialebias charrua
GTTTCTCAAACCAACCGCTGTATTCCTGACCTCAACCCAGATCCAAGTTGGCACAGTGGTGGTGGGGGAAGGGTGGGGTGGAGGGGAGGGAAGAGGTTGCAGGATGGGTGGTGGGAGAGGAGGGGAAGGAAACTAAGTACTGTATTTTATATTTGAAGGATAAAAACAGCTGAAACTGTTTGTGATTTGTCACTTAGCAAAATAACTCATGATTCACTAAATTATTTTTTTGCAAACCTTCAAAAGTAATGAATGGTTGGACATCTACAATTAATTAACTTCTGTAGCAAACCCAATGAACCAAGGGTGGGGGGGGGTTGTTAAGCTCCAGCAGCTGCACTCATCTCAAGGCTATTAGAGTACTTGTTTTAAAAAATAAAAACTTATCAGATGCTTCGTCTCTCTGATTCATTCAGCCATATTTTTTCTACTGACTTAAGGGCCAATCAATCTCTCTCTTTTTCTTTTTGCCTTTAGACAAACTTTTGTATACATTTAACTCCCAAAATAGCAACTTCTCAAACACAAAAAACAAGGTACCTACACATTCACTCTCAGAGAACAGAAGGCTGCAGGCAGGTTCAGCACGGGTGGGGGGGAGAAAGCCCACAGAAAACAGATAACAGACAGGAGCCAAGCTACACATGCACACACTGAGGAAAATGGGAGGAAGAAAAAAACCCAGAGGTGCAGGGCTCCAGAAACACAAACATACACGTAAAAAAGGACTAAACAAAAACAGAATGACGCGTCAAATATAAAAATAAACGTTCTTGTCTTAATTTCTCTTCTTGCCTGGCCGGACACACTAAACGTCCAATTTAAGGTCTGGCGGCCAGCCTCACATTTCTGGTCTCGGCGTATTTTTGGCCGCCCTCGCTTATAAATCACAGAAATCTTGGTTCTGCCAACTAGCGTGTGCGCAAAATTCGCCTAGTTATCGAAAAGCAGACACCTCATTCAAAATTTCAAGTCATCGGCTCAGGGTGAACTAGTTCCTGTTACTGTAATCAAATTGTTTTAAAAACAACATATCAACAAACACATATCAACACTCACGTTCTTGCTGACCTGTGTGGATGTCTGGAAATCTCCGCCAACCCGACCCTGACCGCACCAAAAGGACAGAGGAAGCTGGCCAGAGACAAACCCAATCACTGGACTTTCTGTCATATTTACCGTGCCTCGCAGCTGCGCTCCGTTCAGAGGTCATCAGGAGCAGGTGTGGGGAGAAAGGGTTTTCGGCACCATAATGATGGGGATTTTAAACCCCTGTTACCTTAATAAAAACCACACAAGATAAACAAGAGAACAGTGTTAAATCAGACAAACAACTTTGCAAAGGGGAAGGGCTTTTAATGTCTTTTGAAACTTAGTTTGGTCTCAAATACATTGTCCAGCACAATTCCGAATTGTACTGGACATGACAAGCTATTTAAACAAGAAGCAGGTGGAGTTTGACAAGCTCTGACGTCTTACAGATAAAACAAACAAGTCGTGTTTCTGATCCTACAAGAACATCTAATCCAGACATTGTCAAGGCTAGAAGACTGTCTTTTCTGTATCAAGGAGAAAAAGCAAACAACATGTTTGTACTATCAAATATAAGTGTTTAAAGGGAACAGAGAATATTTGATACAAGTGAGCTGGGTTATAATTATTGGGTCAGAGTAATTAGTTTTAGATGATAAATATTGAATATCTCCATCAGTTCCAGTTCAAGAGTCTGTGTTTCTTAATTTTCTAATTGTGTTCTGTGTTTTTTATACTTAAGTATGCAAAGTAAGTTTGTGATATACAATTATTAAAAGAAAGTATTGAGTAAAAATAAGCGGTTAGATTTTCCAAACATTTTTCTATATGACAAAATTACATCATTGAACTGTTAATATTAAAAAAATTATGATGCACTACTTTGTTTCAGCTGTGTGTGTTTATATATTTGTATGTGTATGACACAGACTACATCTGCCTGCTGGAGTGTGACCTGATTTGTGTCACATGCACCTGAGATGGATTTGGTACAAATTAAAGTGGTGTCAGAATGGTATAGCTACAGTATATTTATACTTCTCATCCAAACAATTCAGTCTAT
The DNA here is from genome assembly GCA_038048925.1 of Garcialebias charrua. NCBI lineage: Eukaryota > Metazoa > Chordata > Actinopteri > Cyprinodontiformes > Rivulidae > Garcialebias > Garcialebias charrua. Next base: position 5,532 of record JBBPBX010072540.1, read on the forward strand.
TCAGGAGGTGCAATTTATCTAGATAGTATTTTTTTACAATAACAAGCTGGAATGACGTTGGAGTAAACTAATAAGTAAAATGTAGGCTTAAAATAGTTACTCAAAAAAGTACAGTTAGCCTAAATTTCTACCTAAGATAAAATAATGCTTTAATAGTCCCACAGGTGGGAAATTTAGGTTTAAATTGGGGTACAGTAACAAAGTATTTGTACTTGCTTACTATACATGATTCTTACCTGTCATTTTTTAGTGAGGAGATATAAAATGCCTTATTAAATGTATATTTTAGCTTGACAGTAGCCAGAAAATACAACCTATATGTAGAATAAATGTGTTAACATTGATATAAACAAACTACAGTTTATTCAAGTATATCATAATATAAAGTTTCTTAAAAAATCACATTTGTCTTGCAAATATTGCCACTAAAATTACCCTTGCATTAAAAAACTTCTTAAATTGAAAATTAAAAAAGGTATGACAACACTTTCACCATATATAATGCAGTTGGCTTTTATGTTATTTGCAAATAGATTGTGTAAATTAACCTTGAAGACATCAAATCTTGGATTTGCCATTCAGCTATTAATAAAATCAGAGTTTGTAGTCATAAACATCTTTTTTTTTCTTCATTTTTCCTGATGATCAGGGCCCAGGGACAAGGACTTGGGGGGGTCGTGTCTACCATCCAAGTACTAACCAGGCCCAACCCTGCTTAGCTTACGAGATCAGACGAGATCGGGCGTTTTTTTTTTTCTTGTATTATAAAAAATAATTCATTCAAAATTATTCACAATTCAATGTATATTGTACATACATACATCAAAGTTCTATAATGTCCTTCATGTAACAAAAATGATTTTTTTTTTACTTTAGACGTCTGTTATTTCCAATATTCCAAATGATTCAAGTGGTCCAAAGATGTCTTCACACAGTTGCTTGTCCACACAATACAAAGTTCTACAGTGTCCTTGCATCATTCCAATGAACAGTTTCCAGCGATCCAGGGATTTATTTTCATAGAGCTTAAAGTTCCTGCAGGTGTAGATGGAGTGTCTGGTAACTGACAGTATGATATTGCAGCCAGTACAGCAGAGGAACAGGTGCTCTAATGTTTCGGGCTCTGAAAGACAAACTGTGCAATCTCTGCTAAATTTTTCTTTATTGATTTGGTGCAGGATGACGCCAGTAAATATTATCCTGTGTCTTAACAAAAAATCTGTATTGTTCGCTTGTTTGTGACTGAACTTAATGTGTAAATTTGACCAAATATCATAGACTGGTGGATTTTGAAATATTTCAGACCATTTTTTGTTTGTAGTAGGTTCTTGAACAATTTGTGAAATTAGAATGTTGTACCATATTTTTGTTTTGACAACTTGAACTTCTGTTTTCTTGTCACTTAGCAAAAGGAAGAAAGATGGGGCGTCATCCTGCACCTCCTGATGTCGTCTCCTCCCTCCAAAGATTGAGGACCAATGGAATGGTAAAGCAGTTTGAATTTTTTCGCATTTCTTTATCAATGTGTCCTTTCTGAATGGGATGTTTGCTCTTGTAAAATGACTGAGGACCATGTTGATGTCCACTGTCCCTCGATCATCCAGAATCTGCCCAAAGGTGTGAATACCAGCTCCCTTCCAGGATGGGAGATCTAGCGTCCTGCCCTCACAGACCACTTCAGGGTTGTTGAAGATCGGCAGCGAGAGATGAGATCGGTACTGAACTGTACTTTGCCAACCAAAGCCTGAAATCTTCACAGAGCCATTGGTTTCCTTTTAGGTTGTAGCTTCTTTTGATCTCTTCTATAGAGGTTCCAAGCATTGATGACTGCTATGGTAACAGTGTGCCACCAGATGTACATGTACCATCTTCGGGATCTGAAGCTGAACTTGTAAAGTGCAGACAGCATATCAAGGAGAACACCTCCCATGAACTTGTTATATGTTTCAACAATGGCTGGTCTGGGAGCCATCACATAAGTTTTGGATTTGCGATCCCATCGTTTCACGTTTCCCACAGGTTCAATGCCGACATAAGAGGAAATCAGGTTCACTGCTTTGTTGTCATACCATCTCACAATAATGCTGTCTTGATTCACTCTGAAGTCCATTGACCCTCTTCCACTTTTCTTCATTTATTTTTCATCTTTCATGATGCAGTCTTTCATCCTGTTCATGCAGATTGTGCCAATGTAGTGGATTTATCACTCTTTTAGTTGTTGGACCAAAGGAACAGATGTAAATTAGTTGTCTGCAAAGACTTTGTGATTTCTTTCTGCAGGAAGTGTTGATGTCATTTTCAGCACAATTTCTCCTGTAACACCAACTTCAGACTTCTCTCTGTTTGGGTTTTGTGCACCTTGACAAATATCAAAGTCATAAAGAAAGCCACTTTGTCCAGCTCGTCCCCACATTTTGAAACCCCATTTGTGAGGTTTTGCAGGCATGTAGACACGTAGATGAGACTTTCCCTTAAATGGTACCATAATTTCATAAACTGCATGGCATTCTTCGGGAGGAATGCAGAGAAACTGTTTTTGTAACCATGGCCTGAGCTTCCACAATTTGTCTTTCTTTGCATCATCAGATGCACTGAGGTTGTCCTGAAAGTGAATCAGTGTCAGCAATTTCAGAAACCGATCTCGAGACATCACATCACAAACTGCAGGGAGCTTTGTTTCCATCTCCCAGTAGGCTCTCTCACTGGGCATTTGTACTAGCCCCATATGCATGCACATGCCTAGAACCTGCTCAATCTCTTTGGCAGTTGTGTTTATTGACTTGCCCTGCTTCTGTACATTGTACATGTTTGTCCGTTCATTAATTTCTTGTAGCATTTCATCAGTAACAGACAGTTTGAAGTACATGTATGGTGTCATTTCACATCTTTGCTCTGTGCCTTCCTCAACACTTGCAATGAAATCGACAGACGGGGCTTGATATTGTATTTTTCTCCATCTGTATTCTTTGCTTTTTGCCTTGCCCTTCACTGACTCATTACTGATTGTCTCCAGAGTTGTTGTTGAGACCTCAACCTCCATGCTGGTCTGGGCCATACTTTCATACTGATAGCCTTCCTCATCACTGCTAGCTGAACTTGCATCATCGTCATGCATGGCTTGAGGAGTCCATTCCTCCTCCTCTTCCTCATCTTCTCCTAACTGTTCTGTCACTTGAATTGCCATCTACAGTATTATCATATTGATGATATTTTCAATGTACTTTCTTTTTCTCTCTTCTTCATCAATTCTCTTTGACATCTAAAAATACACACATAAATAATTGGTCAGTACAGCTTAGAGATTACAATTTTAAAGGAACCACTTTGAAAATATCCAAAATGTATTTTCAAATGGCATTTCAGTGATTAACCAGTTTATATCAATTATCAAAAATAGTGTGTGTTGCATTGTGGCAGGAATGCTGTAGAATAAATTACTAAAATGTCACATGACAGTTCAGGACTGGAGCACCTTATATACCTGCAGTATCAAGTTTGATACACACACTTTTAACACGGTTTAACTGTAAACATTTAAAATATTTTAAAGTAATTATGCATCGCTTCAACACAGGAAGTATTTATTTAAATAAATTACTAACAATATTGATGTTATTCTTATCATAACTTCTCCAAAATTAGCGAAGGTTTTCCTGAAAAAAGTGTGTGGATGACCTCCTTTCAGCAGACATTTTGAAAAGTCAAAAAAAAAACTGTTCCACTGCCTGCAGTACATTGATAATCCACTAGAAGGGAGAGTACTTGTCTCAAATGATTTACAACAGGTTTTTGAGGTAAATCCTGATCACATTGATAAAATAGAGGTCACAGAATGTTGCGTAGCAAATATTATACAAATGGCGATTTAAATATAATTTTCATATTAAATAATTTTAAAATGCTTACATTGAGCTTGTGAAAATAGTTGCAGCCCAAAAGATTTGCTAGTTCGAGCAGGGCTGGATAGTTGTTGTGATGGGGCTATTTCATGCTTTATCAGCCAATACAAGCACTTGAATGCCCCCACCACAGCCTCATGCTCCAGAACAAATGGTAAATGGTAAATGGAGCTTACTTATATAGCGCTTTCCAGCCCCCTTTGAGGGGCCCCAAAGCGCTTCACAGTACCAGCCATCCACCCAGTCATACACACATTCATACACCGGTAGCGGTAGACTGCCATGCAAGGCGCTGCCTGTCCTACCGGGAACAACTCAGGGTTAAGTGTCTTGCCCAGGGACACAACGAGGTACGCCGTGACCGGGGATCGAACCCGAGACCTTCCGGTCCTGAGCCGGCTGCCCTGCCTCTACACCATCTCGGCCCTACAACTGTGGGCTCAAATGGTGCCAGGACAGTGTTACCTGAAATAACAAGCATCATTAGTCTAACAACGTTACATCAGGTCCTCTGGATGGATTTTTCTATGTTGAAATGTTTCATCTTTTATCCAAAGATCTTTAATCCATCTTTCAACAAGAATAATCTATCCAGAGGACCTGACTTAATCTTGTTAGTTATCTACCTGGATTATTGAGCATGAATCATGACAAGCATCATTAGAATTCAAGAGCCAAATATGTTAATAATAAATTAAATCAAAATAAAATAAAATAATTTACCTGTTGCCAAACTTAAATGGCGCTGACAGGCATTTTATGATGTTCAGATGCCATGTGACGGTCTAGTTTGTCTTTTCTGTAGGACTGGCAGGGAAGCTCTACAAATGGCCTGGCCTGGCTTCCGCTCACAACTGCCTGTTTATGCTGTCTGCATATTCGACAAAACATTCCTACAACAAGAAATAGAAATATCCCATCATTTCATTATGTGCTGAATTTTGTCCATCATCCATCCAGTTAATGTATTTGACTAAATTACATACCAAGTTCAGTTTTGTACAGCTAGGGGGAGTATTTTTGCTCTGACAGCCAAGCTTGGTCGAAGTCACTTGTCCGGTGGTGATCGGTTCTTGACAGTTCGTCTGTGTGACCTGCGTCACTTTTTCCTGCTGTTGTGGCAGAGTTAAGGTATCTGGTGATTTTTCCACGATTTTCATGGTGTTTGAGGAGCTTCGCTGATTTTTTTGAGGGTGACATTTCCTTCTGTACAGTAATGTAAAGTAGTGAAAACGCATATGTTTTTTTCTTTTTTTTACGCGCGTTTGTTTTGGAGGGGGAGGAGCATTACATAAGAAGCATTTTTGCTAGCATGATTGTGTTGCACCTTGCACCCGCTACATCAATAATATAGTACAGACATTTCTCAACGGGGGTGAGAGGGGTGGGAGGTTCGGTTCGATAGGTGGGGCGCTTGGTTCTGTTGACGGGGTGGGGCGCCCCGCCTGTATAATGGTAGGGGGAACACTGAGCGGGCATCTCGTCAACAAAACGTCTGATCCGCGCCTGAAAATCTTGTATTGCAGGCGCCCCTTTTCCCTCGAGAGTGTTTATGGATCTCATCGGAGGAAGCTGGCTGAATATTCCATCCTTATAAGAACGTTTACAGTGCCCTCGAGATTGTCCATGGACATTGCTCACCGTTCTCGGTGTCTCTCCCATCCCCCCTCGGAATGTCTGTCACTATGTGCTTATTTGTGCGAGGTGTTTTTTAATATTATAATTTTTTTTCTCAGGCAAGAAGAAATATTTTAATAGGATTTTTTCTGCCTCCAGTTCCTAATGTGCCCAGTTCCATTGCTTTTTGTCTGTCTAAGCAGATCTCCCTTGTAAATGAGTCTTATACGCTCAATGTGACTTTTCTGTCTAAATAAAGGTGGAATGAATGAAAATTAATACATCATCCAATATGCACCAGATTTATTGTGCATCATCAGTGAGCACTTCTGGACACATTGGTATTGGAGTTTAACATATGACTACAGTGCGCCCCCTAGATTATTCCAACAGTATATATCAGTGAAACATCATCCGATCTGCAACAGATTTTCAAGACACATCGGTATTGTTGCTTAACTTGTGACTCCAGTGCGCCACCTAGATTATTCCAACAGTATATATCAGTGAAACATCATCCGATCTGCAACAGATTTTCAAGACACATCGGTATTGTTGCTTAACTTGTGACTCCAGTGCGCCCCCTAGATTATTCCAACAGTTATATCTCAGTGATACATCATCTGATCTGCACCTGATTTTTTGTGTTTCATCAGTGAGCATTTCTACACACATTGGTATTGTTGATTCATGACATCATTAAGTCCCACCCACTCAGAGAAGAAACAGTTCATTATTGGGTGACTCTTCCAGCTTCGCCCTGTGTAAGATATAAGACTGAAACTGTATTCACTAAAAACAAGAAAGTTCATTCTCAAACTGTTGTACTGTATTCACTAACTGTTGATTACCACACATGACATGTTGAAAAGCATAAAGGAAGTGCTTGTCAAACATTCGCCACAAAACAGAAAGTCACAATAACTCCTGACTGGAAGGTCGGATTTTGGCCAAACTTGTAAGGCTTGCAGCTGGACTCGTACTGATATACTGATATGGGCGGAAGGTAATGTTGAAGATTTGGTCCTGGTGGACGCATGCAGGAATGGAATGAGAATATTAACGATTTTGACTGGGAATGAGCTCCATGAGCAACAGCTGAATGATCCGAGACGGGGACGCGGCTGGCTCGTACTGCTCGGTTCAGCGAGAGTATCGTCCCGCTGAACTAACTTGACCATGGTTTAATGTGGTGCTATGGCTCTGCAGACATTGCACATTGCTGTCTTGCGGTGTTTAGTGTAAAATATTTCCACACAGCGGACATGTTACCATGAAAAGTTGGCTAGCTGTTAGCTAAAATGCTACTCACTGAGTCTGTACGTTGTAGCTGGCTGCAAACTATGGAATGGATTTCCTGGATTTGAGGCGGGTCTTATTACTCTGGGTTCATGAGACACGACTCCGTTCAGAAAATCCATTCTATAGTTTGATCAACCCTGTGCCGTGTGCAAAACACCAGCGGGCGGCTGTGGCTTGCGGGCCAGCTCTAATAGTTATTAAATATCATCCAGGGGGCCATAAATAATTGCTTTGCGGGCCGGATATGGCCCGCGGGCCGCCACTCTGACATATGTGGCCTATATGGTACATCCGCATCTGGTCCAGATGGGAGCAGCCTGAACTCGTCATGGAGTGGGTGATCAGGGTTTGCCAGAATCTGTCTGGCCTTGTTCACTGACCTCACCTTGTGTAGGTCTGCGAGGTTCTTTAGGTCTATGCCAGCAGTTTTGCTGCGCATCTTGACAATCCCCAAGAGTTTGCTCTTGTTCTTGCAGGTCAAAAGTCAAAACCAACAGATGAAGGTAAATGTTGAAATAAACTCAATAAAACATGAATAAAACATTCTCATAAAAGTTGAATCAACATTAAAACCACAAAGCTTCCTATAAAAATACATTCTCTGGTGGACCTTTTTACAAGAAGAGCTGGACCAATGACTTATATTCTAGTATAAACATAATTGAGCTGGGAGCACCCACAGCACCTCTAACGCACCCAAAATGGATTCCACCACTGAGATTCAGCCAGAAGATACACACGACCCATGGCTTTATAGAAGGATTTTATACAGTAAAGACTATTGAAATACTATATAAATATTACTGAAAGCCTGTTCAGTACAGTAGGACAGATTCGCTCTCCCAAAAGAGCCAGACTGGACTCAAAAAACTTTGAAAACCAACTTCTTCTGAATTGAACAATATATTCTTGCTGCGATATTAAAATGTGTCAGTTCATGTTAGGACAGGAGACAAGAGATGTCTCCAAATGTCTCGACACTCAGGTCAAAGTTTAAAAAATTGTGTCAGGAACTTAAAATATTGTTCACTATTGACCCATTACAAGGTTGACTAGACAGTATTTTAACTAGAGTTGATGACAAACTTAAATGATCAGGGTCTGTTCTTTTGTTAGGTCTAATGCTCCTTTTTTCAGGCAGACAACTTTTATTTAAATGTGTTCACTGCAGTTAAAATTACACATTGATTTTACTTTGTGTTAAATAAAATATTTTCAAAGTATAATCATTCATTATTATTATTATTCTTATTAACTCTTCATGTCATCTCTGAAATACTGACGCACAGAATCAAAGTCCAATGCAGACATGTTCCTGTTTTTGATTTTCTACATTTGCCTTATAATCTGTCTGTTTTGCTACTTTGACATCTTTGTTTTAACTTGTTAAAAAATAAAAATAAAAAAGGAAATCTGTATTTCTCTCTTATGATTGTCTATTGTTGATTGTTCAAGGAAAATCTACTGTTGCTGTTGTCATCATTCTTTGTTTGTAGCAGGTATCTCTTGTAAATGAGTCCTCGAGGCTCAATGAGATTAACCTGCCTAAATAAAGGTTGAATGAATGAACTGACGCACAGAATCACAAGTCCATGTGTGAACTGTGTCACAGAGTAAACACAATAAAAACATGTATTATCTGCAGCATTGTTCATTAAAATGGCTCAACACTACTAATGTATTAAAGAAAATATACATACAGCAGACACACTTAATGATATTGTGCACCATTGTATTAGGTAATACATTCAGCAAGTACTTTTACTTTAATACGTTTAATTATTTTTTTAAAGCAAGTACTATTTACTTTTACTTAAGTAAAAACATTATTCATTCATTCAACCTTTATTTAGTCAGGTAAATCTTATTGAGCCTCATGGCTCATTTACGAAAGCGACCTGCTAAAACTAAAGAACGATGAACAGCAATGGTAGAATTTCCTTAAACAATAAACAACAATAGAATTAATGTGTTACTTCTACTTTTACTAGAGTACATTTTTGTCTGTTTATTTGTACTTTTATTTAAGTACAGTGTTTGAGTACTTTCTCCACCACTGTTCTTAGTTCATGTCTTGGTTCTTACTACTGTCTTTCTTTACAGATTGTATTTTGTCGGATGTAACTGGGACCCATTTCATTCCACAACATGTACCACATGCAACGTTCATATTACTGAGTATTTTTGGCGGATAAAGACGTATTTAAATCTTCAGACATTCGCTGTGGCACAGTCTTGCGCTACCATAAATCCCTAAAACGTTCGTCTGCAACGTTGTAAGCTAACAATTTCTTTTTTTTTTATAGTTTTGATTTCTATAGTACAAAAATATTTTGGAGTTATTCAGGTGAACTTACCGCGTGTGGTGTGGAAAAATGTAGGTCGCAAAAGGATGACATCACGTAATTCCTTGTTTTTTTATTGTTTTTTTACGGCTGACCAGTCCTCCTTCCGGTCATTTTTTATTTTATTTTCAGAGGTGATTACTGCCACCTACTGTACATCAGTACCTTTAGAAAGCTGAATAGCATTCAATGAGAACTCTACACTGTAATGATTTCAGTAAACCCAGATTGGTACGAGACCCGGAACGAGACAAGACTCCACAAGATAGAAAAGTAAACAGTGGCCCTCATTCATGAAACTGTTCGTATTCTTATCCTAAATTTCTCCTGCTTTTGTTCTTACGAAGCGTTCGTACGAACATGCCACGTCAGATTCAACAAAGTCTTCTATCATGAGGAAACGTGTGTAAATGGCTTGCGTAAATATGATGAATCCCACCTGTTCTAAACAGATGCGCGTGCACGCGAAAATGTCGTTTACATAATTTCCACCCCTCAAAACACCATATAAGGCCACGCTTCCTGCCTCTGACAGCAGGAAGTGTCCATTCATTTCTTTCTTTTTCTTTTTTTTCCCCGCTTTTTATCACAAGCGCTGCAGCAGGTTTCTGTACATGCTGGTCATCACAGACAAGGAGAAGGCAGAGAAGCTCAAACAGTCGCTTCCTCCAGGTCTGGCTGTGAAGGAGCTGAAGTAAATTAAAAAAGTACAAATAATTGGAAGTGTCATACATGAGAAGTAAAAAGACCTTCACGCGTTCGGAGGGAGGTCTGTCGCGCACCCCCGCAAGTCTCAGATGCATGTTGTGTCTCCCATGGCTCGTACAGTAAATGGTTTGATCTGACAATGGCTTCATTCATCTGAGCCGCTCAGACCCACTTGTGTGTGTGTGTGTGTGTGCTCGACATGAGTCGCGCGCGGGGGGGCCACGCGCGGGTTGCGGGGGGGTGGGCGCGTTGCGTGGCACACGGTGGTCGACATGAGTGGCGCGGGGCACAGGGGGTGGAGGTGGCCGCGCCGACAGGTGGCGCGGGGGGGCGTGGGGGGGGTGTTTGAAGCCGCTTTCTTTTAATGTAACAAATTTGTGTCGTTGCATTTAATTCTTTTTAAACTCAGAATATTTTCTAAATAACGAAATATGAAGTTATTAGTGGAGAAAAGGCGTCTGGATAACAGCGGACCGACTGCTCGTAAAATATACGACAGGTCGGGACCACACGTAATTTTGTTCGTATCTGAAAAAAATCTTAGGTTACGAAAACATTGTTGAATGCCACATATGCTCCTAAATCACTCGTACGCACAGTTTGAGCACAAATCTGTGCATACGAACGGTTCATGAATGAGGGCCAGTGTTTATTTTGTGCAGGTGACTATTTACAGGTGGTCCTCTGGAGCTCCTGAGAAACAAACAGGATGTCAGATGGATTGGAATGAAAGTGGTCCTTTGATTATTCGTGATGTTTTTCCTCTTACAGGTTGGATGGTTTGAGTGGAGCGTGAGAGTGAATCCAAGTGAGTCCAGAGGATGGTGAACCAGTTTCACAGATGGATGGCTTGGAGGATCAGGCACGTGGACCAGGAACTGAACGCAAGGCGAGCCAGAACAGGAAGGGATCCAAGAACACAGGAGAACTGGAGGCACAGAGAACAAGGTTAGTAACTCTTCTCGAGAAAACAAACAGGCTGAGAGCATAAATACCATAAACAGCTCAATGCCCCAGCGAAGAGTAGAACTTGACTGCAGCCTTATATAGTTGAAGGTCTCATCAGGGAGATGACGGGCAGCTGTGGTAATTGGCGGCCATCTTGGGTAGGAGCTGCAGCCAGTAGAACTCTTACATACACGTGAATTACTGACGACTACGACTTTCCGTCTTCAGAATTACAGTTACGCAGAGGGCTGCAGGAGGCGGTCTGACCAAACGTATGACGTATGAGGAGTGAGGAATGAGAACCTGTTGAATAAAGACCATTGACACTGATTCACGAGCTCGGGTCTGTTTACTGCAGGCTCGTAACTGTAATGGAACACCCTGGTCTCTGAACTGTTGGTGAAAACACCTGAATTCACCTTTTCAATGAAGCTCACAGTGAATCTCCTTTTCTCTGAAAACCTGCAGTGAAGGACAAAATCACTGTTTTATTCCAGTTTAGTTTGAACCTAGGACACAAATCACTCAGAAAAGACTTCCTTTTAATTTGTGTTAATTCAGAATTAATTAACAGAATAACTTTTGTCATTTTATGATCACTTGTTATTTACATGAGTTGTCACTCTTAATATGCTGGTGTATTTCTTAATATGTGAATGATCATTACGATGCTGGTTTATTCTGCAGTATGATGGTGCTTAAACTGTGTGAAAGTTCAAACTGTGTCAGACTGAACTTTTCAGTTTTGTTTAGAAGTTAGAATACAGTTTTAATCCGTTGTTTCATGAAGCTGGCTCCAGTCTAATCTGTTTCTCTGTCTTCATTCTAAACAACTTCTTCTCTGTTCTTCAAAACATTTCTTGTTGACGTCACCTGACGTCAACTAATCTCCTCCCACTCCCTGATTGAAATGACCAATCGGGAAGGAGCAAGTCATCTGATCTCAGATCCTATTTAAGAAGTTATATAGCTTCCTGGAACTACCAGTGCCTGAGAGAGTCTAAGATGCACGGACTTTCTCGCTTTCTGCTGTAGACGCGAGTCATGAGTCAAAGACCCTGTCCTGTCAGCAAAGGACTTATAACATGCTGGTTATAAAGTCCGAACCGAGCGTAAGCTCAGAACTTTGAATGAATTTCCTTTCTGGAATAATTTATCTTGAAACCAAACCAGGACTGCCACGACTTCTGCCGCCTAAAGCAAGTATCACCGAGACACTGAGAAGGTAAACACGTTTTGGAGTCCAGCTTGGACTTGCTGGACCGACGACCCATTTACGTCCAAGACTGCTCACAGCTCTTTACCAGAACCGAGACGGACGTCTTAAGGTAAAAGAGCAGCTGTTTGTTAACTGGAGCGTGCAATTATATCTTAGCTGGATGCATATGGAAGAGTGTCATCTGGTCATAAATGCAAGATAAAACTACTTCCGTTTTCCTCCATCTTTCATCCTCCATCTTCCTTCCTAAACTTTCTTCTTATATCTTAAGCCAGTAAACTCTAAGTTGATGTGCCTGCAGAGATAAGTTATACAAAGACCCATAACTTGTGTTCTGTTGTTTCCTAGAAATTACGGACGCGTGATTTAATTTGTGCTGAAGTTAATTTATAGGAAATAGATCGATCAATCTATGTAAATATGTTGTGATGTAATTTTATGATTCTGTTATTAAATGGTTCAGTTCTGCTGT
>JBBPBX010072541.1:0-18041 GCA_038048925.1 Garcialebias charrua
AGATACCATTACTTCCATGTGCGGTGACCATTGTGACTGTATTTAACACCTAGTTAGATTATATTTTCAATTAATAAACTCATATTCTATTTTGTTTGGGTTTGTATTGTGCATTTGAAGTATTTATATTGTACAGTGTTTTCCTTAAAGTATGGATTATAATCATATTTAAAATGTTTTTTTTTGTGTTTTTTTGTAGAACAAATAGATTTTTCTGGTGCATCTCTTACCTCAGTTCTCATCAAATCTGACTTTTCTCTGATAAGTTATTTCATTTTTATTTAGGGGGTCTCTTTGTAGATATGAAACAACCTTTGTACAAGGATCTTGTTCCTCTAAAGAACTTGTGCTAGAAATGAGTTGTTTTGATCTGCAACTGAACAAGCTGATTATTTCAAGTTACCCCATCACATGGATTTCACATAATGCACTGGTAGAACAATAACATGCTTTTTTAATATGATTGTACAAAAATTGTGTATATCATTCCTGTAGATTGGGTTTATTAAAATAATAATATATTGCAAAGGTCTCACCTCATTTCTTTAAATATTCTACCAGAACTAGGAAGCTTCATAGAGACAACCAATACTCTGTTGATGTCAGACCTTTATGTAAACAGACATGATATCAATATACCCACATATGATGTAATTAGTTATCTACTGTATCTAGCAACAGAAGCTGGTATATGTTTTAAGATAAGATAAACTTTGTCTACCACAATTGTGGCAGAAATTCTCCTTTGATCCGCTCTACATTCATCATACATACACAAGAACTAGCAACAGAACATAATTAAAAAAACAAAAACACATTATCACCATTAGTTAAGACCAGGGCTTAATTTTTAAACCTATCAATGCTGGAATGCAAATAGGGGGTGGGCTTGGGGGTGGGAAGCTGTGGGGGTCCTCCCCCAGAAAGTTTTTAATAAAGTAGATGTGATTTTCTTCATTTTGGTGTATTTTAATGGATTGTTAAACATCTACATTTACTAACATTTGTAAACACTCTTCCTACCACCCCCTCCCCCTTACTTGACACTGTCCCTGCTTGTTGTTGTCCGACTCCACATGTGAAACCTCCAAGAGCCTGCATATGACTGCCTGGTTAGCTCATCACTCACCCCACTACTTTTTTAGGGGTGCAGATTTTTTCAGGAGAAGATGCAGAAATGCTGCTCAAAGAGTAAGTGGCTGTTGTGTTTAAAATGAGTGTTTATGTAATTATTTTCAGTTTACATATCCAATATAAGTTTGATTCATTCAAGACAGTCATATTTGTTCTTAACTTTATTAGTAGTAAGCCTGAAAGTTACTGGATCCAAGCAAACATTTACCAGAATGCACCCTGTCAAAATAAGAGAGTTCCGGCAGGATCTGGCTCAAATTAAGCCCTGGTTAACACCACCAAGATGTGTCTATTTAGCTTTGTTTAAGAACATTATTGCAGATGGTACAAATTATTTCTTGTGAATATTCTTCCTGGACTCGGTAAAGCCCGTTTGATGGGATGTTAAATGGACTGTACTTATATAGCGCTTTTCTATCTGATCAAGATACTCAAAGTGCTTTACACTACAATATGTGTCCTCATTTACTCAGTCACACAGCACTTTACTATATATCTACAAAGCTAACTGAACAAATCATTCTAAAGAGACTATTCAGTACTTTATCCCATTCATACACCAATGGGACACACATCAGAGGAGTTCAGTGTCTTGCCCAGGGACACTTCAGCATGTGACTGCTGGTGGATTCGAACCCCCCAACTCTTGCATTGGAGGATGACTGCTCTAACCACTTAGCTACAGCCACCCAAGCATATGGATGCAGTTGTGTAGTGGATGTGAGGGGATCTCAGTGATCAGGGTGGCTTTCTTGGTCACTGAGTGGCTGAAGATGTCTGATAGGGGGCATTGAGGTGAGCCAATTGTTGCACTTGATTGTTTTCTATGCTTATTAAGAAAAAAATGACTATGAAATCAAATGTGTCCTAGATCTGAACACATCCCTTTACACTTTAAAATGATTGAAGCAACAAACATAATTTCAAATGAAAAAAAAAAAATCACACATTATTAAATTATTTTGCAAGTGTGCCATGTGTCCCTGTGTTTGATACATTTACTGGAAACTCTCATAGAAAACCTAGATTACAGCCCCCTGCTACATCATACAAAGCAATGAGATACTCATACCACTCAGGTATGGGGAAGGAATAAAGTATCTGGCAAACAAAATTACCATCAGAGGACATTCACAGTCCACATTCAGGCCCTGTCCTCACTAATATGAGAGAGCTTTTTGGGAGCCGATGGTGGGGGTTAAGGGCCTTGCTTAAGGGCCCAGAGTGGGGCAAATGAGGGTGGAGGCAGGTGTGGATGTTTCATCTTCTCCACCCACATTTTGTTTGATATCAGTCCAAGGAGCTGAACCTGCAACTTTCTGATCACAGGCCCATCTTCTCTAACCTCTGTGCCACCACTCCCCACAGTACAGTATATATGCTCAGAAATCTCAGAAAACCCACAACGTTTTGGGTGAGAAATAGGGATATTTTTAAGAACACTTCAAAATGGAGTGCCAAGCAGACAAGAAGAAAAAAAGCTTTTCTTGCACAACGAGTTAGCAGGTTATTTTTACATACCAACGATTCTTTGTGATTGTTTTTGTTTTGATGTCTTCATCAAATAATTGTAATAATTGTAAATGTTTGGGGTACAGCATGTAAGACAACAACTAAGCCTATTTTTATTTTGCAAAAAAGAGCTGTAAGAATTATAATGAGGAAATCTTATTGTCATCCTTCTGGTACTCTATTTTGTCAATTGAAATCACTTAAGTTTTATGATTTGGTTGATTATAATATTCTTTTACTTATGTATAAGGCTCACACTTCCTCACTGCCATCTAACATTCAAACCTATTTTGTGAAAAGGATTAGTTGCTTTAATTTAAAGGGAACAGAAATGTTTGTTAAACCTAAGTTTAGAACCTGTTTAAAGGGTAGGTCTACTACAATAAGAGGAATTGATCTTTGGAATGGACTAGAGGACAATGTAAAAAATGTGAAGTCCATACTAATATTTAAGAAAATGATTAAAACTATTCTGTTGAAGAGTTACATTTAAGTTGATTCTAATTTAACAAATTAAAATAGGTATTTGGATGTGACTGTATATTTTTGATGAGACTGTAAACTTTTGTATTACAAATAAGTATATTAATGTTTGAATTGATAGTTTGAATTGATTGTTTGATAGGGAGCAGATATAATAAGAAATGTTTTTTCTTCTGCTTCCTTTCATTTTATGTTTTTTTTTTAATTTAAAAAAATGTGTCATTGTTTTAATATGAAATGAATAAATTATACAATACAATACAATAATCCATTCCCATTACATTGTGTGTATGCGATTTAAACAATAGTTCAATATAATTAAAGTCAGTGAATTAAATCTTTAACACAGATAGCCTTGTCAGCGAGGCCCAAACCAGGGATTGACCCAGAACCTTCTTGCTGTGAGGTAACAATGCTATCCACTAAGCTGTCATGCTGCACAAAATAAATAAAAAGTAAACATCCATTCATTCAGTTATCTTTACCCTCTTTATCCATCCCAGGTCACATGGAAGCTGGAGCCTGTATCTAGTGGTCCTTGTGTGAACCCTGGAAAAGTTGCAGGTCTTGACCAGAAATGAGAAACCTAAACAGTATCAGAGTCAGAGTCATCCATCCATCCATCCATCTTCTTCCGCTTATCCGGGGTCGGGTCGCGGGGGTAGCAGCCTAAGTAGGGAGGCCCAGACTTCCCTCTCCCCAGCCACTTGGAGCAGCTCCTCCGGGGGAATCCCAAGGCGTTCCCAGGCCAGCCGAGAAACATAGTCCCTCCAGCGCGTCCTGGGTCTTCCTCTGGGTCTCCTCCCGGTGGGACATGCCCGGAACACCTCACCAGGGAGGCGTCCAGGAGGCATCCTAACCAGATGCCCGAGCCACCTCAACTGGCTCCTCTCGATGTGGAGAAGCAGCGGCTCTACTCCGAGTCCCTCCCGGATGACTGAGCTTCTCACCCTATCTCTAAGGGAGAGTCCAGCCACCCTGCGGAGAAAACTCATTTCAGCCGCTTGTATCCGAGATCTTGTTCTTTCGGTCATAACCCAAAGCTCATGACCATAGATGAGGGTGGGAACGTAGATCGATCGGTAAATTGAGAGCTTTGCCTTTTGACTCAGCTCTCTCTTCACCACGACAGACCGGTACAGCGCCCGCTTCACTGCGGACGCTGCACCTATCCGCCTATCGATCTCACGCTCCAGTTTTCCCTCATTCGTGAACAAGATCCCGAGATACTTAAACTCCTCCACTTGGGGCAGGACCTCCTCCCCGACCCGGAGAGGGCATGCTACCCTTTTCCGGCTCAAGACCATGGCCTCGGATTTGGAGGAACTGATCCTCATCCCGGCCGCATCACACTCGGCTGCAAACCGCTCCAGTGAAAGTTGTAAATCACGAACTGATGAAGCCAGTAGGACCACATCATCTGCAAAAAACAGAGAAGCGATTCTAAGGTCACCAAAACGGATCCTCTCAACACCTTGGCTGCGCCTAGAAATTCTGTCCATAAAAGTTATGAACAGAATCGGTGACAAAGGGCAACCTTGGCGGAGTCCAACTCTCACCGGAAACGAGCCTGACTTACTGCCGGCAATGCGGACCAAGCTCTGACACCGGTCGTACAGGGACCTAACAGCCCTTATCAAAGGGCCTGGTACCCCATACTCCCGGAGTACCCCCCACAGAACCCCCCGAGGGACGCGGTCGAATGCCTTCTCCAAGTCCACAAAGCACATGTAAACTGGTTGGGCAAACTCCCACGCACCCTCCAGGACCCTGCTGAGGGTGTAGAGCTGGTCCAGTGTTCCACGACCAGGACGAAAACCACACTGCTCCTCCTGAATCCGAGGTTCGACTATCCGACGGACCCTCCTCTCCAGAACCCCTGAATAGACCTTACCAGGGAGGCTTAAGAGTGTGATCCCCCTATAGTTGGAACACACCCTACGGTCCCCCTTTTTGAATAGGGGAACCACCACCCCAGTCTGCCAATCCAAGGGAACTGCCCCCGATGTCCACGCGATATTGCAGAGTCGCGTAAGCCAACACAACCCTACAACATCCAGAGCCCTAAGGAACTCCGGGCGAATCTCATCCACCCCCGGAGCCTTGCCACCGCGGAGCTTTTTAACCACCTCGGCGACCTCAGCACCAGAGATCGGAGAACCCGACCCAAAGTCCCCAGGCTCCGCTTCCTCAGTGGAAGACGTGCCAGTAGGATTGAGGAGGTCTTCGAAGTATTCCGCCCACCGACTCACAACATCCCGAGTTGAGGTCAGCAGCACGCCACCCCCACCATAAATGGTGTTGGTCGCGTACCTCTTTCCCCCCCTGAGACGCCGGATGGTGGACCAGAATCGCCTCGAAGCCGTACGGAAGTCATTCTCCATGGCCTCTCCGAACTCCTCCCACGCCCGAGTTTTTGCCTCAGCAACCACCCGAGCCGCATGCCGCTTGGACTGCCGGTACCTATCAGCTGCTTCCGGGGTCCCACAAGCCAAAAAGGCCCAATAGGACTCCTTCTTCAGCCTGACAGCATCCCTCACTGCCGGTGTCCACCACCGGGTTCGAGGGTTGCCACCACGACAGGCACCAACAACCTTGCGGCCACAGCTCCGATAAGCTGCCTCGACAATAGAGGCGCGGAACACGGCCCACTCGGACTCCATGTCCCCCGCCTCCCTCGGAACGTGTTCAAAGCTCTCCCGGAGGTGGGAGTTAAAGCTCCGTCTTACGGGAGACTCTGCCAGACGTTCCCAGCAGACCCTCACAATACGTTTGGGTCTGCCAGGTCTGACCGGCATCCTCCCCCACCATCGGAGCCAACTCACCACCAGGTAGTGGTCAGTTGACAGCTCCGCCCCTCTCTTCACCCGAGTGTCCAAGACATGCGGCCGCAGATCAGATGAGACGACAACAAAGTCGATCATCGAACTGCGACCTAGGGTGTCCTGGTGCCAAGAGCACATATGGACACCCTTATGCTTAAACATGGTGTTCGTTATGGACAATCCATGACGAGCACAGAAGTCCAATAACAGAACACCACTCTGGTTCAGATCAGGGGGGCCGTTCCTCCCAACCACACCCCTCCAGGTCTCACTGTCATTGCCCACGTGAGCGTTGAAGTCCCCCAGTAGAACAAGGGAGTCCCCAGGAGGCGCACTCTCCAATACCCCCTCCAAGGACTCCAAAAAGGGTGGGTAGTCTGAGCTGCCGTTTGGTGCATAGGCACAAACAACAGTCAGAGCCCGTCCCCCCACACGTAGGCGAAGGGAGGCTACCCTCTCGTTCACCGGGGTGAACCCCAACGTACAGGCACCAAGATGGGGGGCAACCAGTATGCCCACTCCTGCTCGGCGCCTCTCACCAGGGGCAACTCCAGAGTGGAAGAGTGTCCAACCCCTCTCAAGGAAACTGGTTCCAGAGCCAGAGCCATGCGTTAGCTATGTTTACATGGGCAAAATTCTGTGACCAGATTGAAATGTGTTCTGATTGCATAATTAGATAGCACCGTTTACATGGGCACAATCCGTTCATGACGAGTGTTTACATGCAGCAGGCTTTTATTCTGATCAGAAGTTCTGACATGCGCAGAGTGGTACACTCCCCTTTAAAAAAAAAACGAAGAGGAAGTTACTTTCGTAAAAACCACAGAAGAAGAAGTTACTTCCGGGACGAAAGTAAACATACGCGTCCAAAATGGACCCGCACCAGATTGTAATGACGGAGACTGAGTTTTTACTGCACTCCCTGATTGAACTACAGGTGAAGCAGCGCGTGCTTTTAGTTTTTTTATTCACAGGATGAGAGCGCTGGACGTCCTCTGTCCTCCAAGCTGTCGTGGACAACAACTGTTGGTAAGATAATAAAAACGCTGTATGCGTCCTTTCCTTTTCTACCTGTCTGCACGTTTTGGCCCCCCTTCAGACATTACATCAGACAGGGGCCCGCAGTTTGTTTCTGAGCTTTGGTCTACCATGGCCAAGGGCCTGGGGACGAACGTTCACAGGACCACAGCTTACAACCCTCAAGCTAATGGTTTGTGTGAACGGTTTCACAGGTCATTGAAAGCTGCACTGCGCGCTGCATTGACCGGTGACAACTGGATTGACCGTCTTCCCTGGGTTTTGTTGGGTTTACGTACCGCATCCAAAGAGGACCTGAACTCTTCCCCGGCTGAACTGGTTTTCGGTCAGCCTGTGCGCGTCCCCGGTGAGTTTTTACCTGAGGTACCCTCACCACAGTTCGCTCCGCCGTTGCAACATTTTTCGTCTCAGGAGGACTCCGTTCGTGTCCCTGGCCCGGTACACCATTGTTTACCTCAGTCATTTGTCCCTAAGAGTCTGGAGTCCTCTAAATTTGTTTTTGTCAAACACAATGCACACAGGACACCACTACAGCCTGTGTATGATGGACCGTTTCGGGTTCTTCAGCCAGGTCCAAAACATTTCCTTTTAGATTTAGGGGGTCGTACTGAGACTGTCTGTATTGATAGGCTTAAACCAGCTCATGTTATGTCAGATGATCAGGTTGTTACGGCCCAGGCTCCTCGCAGGGGCAGACCTCCATCCACGTTGCTAACGGATGGCTGCCCTCCTTCCAGAGACTCTCAACAACCATTGGAGCCCGAATCTTCTGCAGCCCCTCCTCGTCACCCCCCGCTTCATCGAACTGGTTCTGCGGGGCCCAGGTTCAGCCGTTCTGGGCGTTTAATCAAACCTAAAATGCGGGACTAGTGATGGACCTTACTGGGTGTTCTGGGGGGGCGTGTGTGGTGGACCACTAGGGGGCTCTACTCACACCCAGTGGACCCAAGGTGTTAAGGATGCTTTTATTGTGAAAGGTCCAGAGGACCGGATGTTATGTTGGTATATAAGGCGGTGTTGGGTGGTTTTCCCGCCTGTTGAAAGTAGGAGTGAATAAAGTGAAGACCTGCATCCCGTCTCCCGTGTCGTCTCTTCACCACCTCCTACAGTACTGACGTTATATTAGCTGTTGGTGCAAAAGTTTCATGGTAATCTATACCTTCTGTTTGGCTGTAGCCTTTAGCTACAAACCTTGCTTTGTAAATCTCTTTTCCTTCATTTTCTTTAAGTGTATATACCCATTTTCCTCCAACTGAATTCCTGCCCTCTGGTAGGGTGCTCAGTTCAAATGTTTCGTTTTCTTTGAGCGAGTCAATTTCATCCCTCATGGCCTGTCTCCATTTTTCTGCATGTGGTGACTTCTGAGCCTCATTAAATGTTTGAGGGACACCAAATACAGCCCTGTAGCAATGATCAATAGTTATTTGTGTCGCATCTGATTGGTAATCTTCGAGGTATTTTGGGGGTCTTCTCTCTCTTTTTGGATAACGATCACTTTGGTCTGTTTGAGTTTGTTCATGATCAGTTTTACTCTCAGTGATATAATCTGAAAACTCGCCATTTTGAGTTTCTTGAAGAGTAACTTCCTCTTTGTCACTTGGGGTGACATTTTGGGTAATGTCCTGAGTTAATGGTGTTACATCCTGTCTATTTTCCTGCATTGGGTATCTGTCACTCTGGATCCCTTGCTCCCAAACATCTGTCTGTGTTTGTTGGTCAACACCATTTTCTTTGATGAATTTTACCAGCCTGTGTCTGGAAACTTTTCTCATCTGTGGGTGGTACACTAAATAAGCTGGGCTGTTTTTGTTGTACCCTAAAAACAGTCCTCTTTCTCCTCTTGAGTCTAGTTTCTTGTGTTGGTTGTTGTATGAGTAACATTCTGATCCAAATACCCACATATTTGAAAGATTTGGTTTTCTTCCTGTCATTAAGAAATATGGGGTGTTCTTGGTTCTGTTATTATAGCATCTGTTGCGAATGTGGGCAGCACACTGAATGGCATATGGCCACAGTTCTTTAGGTAATCCCTTTTCTGATAACATACATCTTCCCATTTCAAAAAGTGTTCTCCATTGTCTCTCTGCTTTTCCGTTTTGGTGTGGGGAGTATGGTGATGATGTTTCGTGTCTAATGCCTTTATCTCTGAGTAGTGTTTGAAAGTCGTTACCTGTGTACTCAGTACCATTGTCCGACCTAAAACACATAACATTCCCATAGGGTGCCCAGTCTGCCAGAAACTTCTTTGTCGCTTCAGTCGCTTCACTTTTGTTTTTCAGAAAATAGACTGCAACAGCCCCAGAGAAGTCATCAGTAAAAGAAATAACATACCTGTGTCCCTCTAAGCCTGTAGGGTTAACAGGTCCTGACAAATCAGTATGGACCAATTCTAGTGGCTTGCTCGTTCTAACATCTGACTCCTTGTTTCTGTTGTTAATAAATTTCCCTTCTGTACAGGTGTTACATTCCATTTTGCTGTTGTCAGTGATTCCCATGGGCTCACCACCTGTGGGAGGGGCCAAAGGGGTCGGGTGCAATGTGAGATGGGTGGCGGCCGAGGGCGGGGACCCTGGCGGTCTGATCCTCGGCTACAGAAGCTGGCCATTGGGACATGGAATGTCACCTCTCTGGTGGGGAAGGAGCCTGAGCTAGTGTGTGAGGTTGAGAGGTTCCGACTAGAAATAGTCGGACTCACCTCAACGCATGGCTCTGGCTCTGGAACCAGTTTCCTTGAGAGGGGTTGGACACTCTTCCACTCTGGAGTTGCCCCTGGTGAGAGGCGCCGAGCAGGAGTGGGCATACTGGTTGCCCCCCATCTTGGTGCCTGTACGTTGGGGTTCACCCCGGTGAACGAGAGGGTAGCCTCCCTTCGCCTACGTGTGGGGGGACGGGCTCTGACTGTTGTTTGTGCCTATGCACCAAACGGCAGCTCAGACTACCCACCCTTTTTGGAGTCCTTGGAGGGGGTATTGGAGAGTGCGCCTCCTGGGGACTCCCTTGTTCTACTGGGGGACTTCAACGCTCACGTGGGCAATGACAGTGAGACCTGGAGGGGTGTGGTTGGGAGGAACGGCCCCCCTGATCTGAACCAGAGTGGTGTTCTGTTATTGGACTTCTGTGCTCGTCATGGATTGTCCATAACGAACACCATGTTTAAGCATAAGGGTGTCCATATGTGCTCTTGGCACCAGGACACCCTAGGTCGCAGTTCGATGATCGACTTTGTTGTCGTCTCATCTGATCTGCGGCCGCATGTCTTGGACACTCGGGTGAGGAGAGGGGCGGAGCTGTCTACTGACCACTACCTGGTGGTGAGTTGGCTCCGATGGTGGGGGAGGATGCCGGTCAGACCTGGCAGACCCAAACGTATCGTGAGGGTCTGCTGGGAACGTCTGGCAGAGTCTCCCGTAAGACGGAGCTTTAACTCCCACCTCCGGGAGAGCTTTGAACACGTTCCGAGGGAGGCGGGGGACATGGAGTCCGAGTGGGCCGTGTTCCGCGCCTCTATTGTCGAGGCAGCTTATCGGAGCTGTGGCCGCAAGGTTGTTGGTGCCTGTCGAGGTGGCAACCCTCGAACCCGGTGGTGGACACCGGCAGTGAGGGATGCTGTCAGGCTGAAGAAGGAGTCCTATTGGGCCTTTTTGGCTTGTGGGACCCCGGAAGCAGCTGATAGGTACCGGCAGTCCAAGCGGCATGCGGCTCGGGTGGTTGCTGAGGCAAAAACTCGGGCGTGGGAGGAGTTCGGAGAGGCCATGGAGAATGACTTCCGTACGGCTTCGAGGCGATTCTGGTCCACCATCCGGCGTCTCAGGGGGGGAAAGAGGTACGAGACCAACACCATTTATGGTGGAGGTGGCGTGCTGCTGACCTCAACTCGGGATGTTGTGAGTCGGTGGGCGGAATACTTCGAAGACCTCCTCAATCCTACTGGCACGTCTTCCACTGAGGAAGCAGAGCCTGGGGACTTTGGGTCGGGTTCTCCGATCTCTGGTGCTGAGGTCGCCGAGGTGGTTAAAAAGCTCCGCGGTGGCAAGGCTCCGGGGGTGGATGAGATTCGCCCGGAGTTCCTTAGGGCTCTGGATGTTGTAGGGTTGTGTTGGCTTACGCGACTCTGCAATATCGCGTGGACATCGGGGGCAGTTCCCTTGGATTGGCAGACTGGGGTGGTGGTTCCCCTATTTAAAAAGGGGGACCGTAGGGTGTGTTCCAACTATAGGGGGATCACACTCTTAAGCCTCCCTGGTAAGGTCTATTCAGGGGTTCTGGAGAGGAGGGTCCGTCGGATAGTCGAACCTCGGATTCAGGAGGAGCAGTGTGGTTTTCGTCCTGGTCGTGGAACACTGGACCAGCTCTACACCCTCAGCAGGGTCCTGGAGGGTGCGTGGGAGTTTGCCCAACCAGTTTACATGTGTTTTGTGGACTTGGAGAAGGCATTCGACCGCGTCCCTCGGGGGGTTCTGTGGGGGGTACTCCGGGAGTATGGGGTACCAGGCCCTTTGATAAGGGCTGTTAGGTCCCTGTACGACCGGTGTCAGAGCTTGGTCCGCATTGCCGGCAGTAAGTCAGGCTCGTTTCCGGTGAGAGTTGGACTCCGCCAAGGTTGCCCTTTGTCACCGATTCTGTTCATAACTTTTATGGACAGAATTTCTAGGCGCAGCCAAGGTGTTGAGAGGATCCGTTTTGGTGACCTTAGAATCGCTTCTCTGTTTTTTGCAGATGATGTGGTCCTACTGGCTTCATCAGTTCGTGATTTACAACTTTCACTGGAGCGGTTTGCAGCCGAGTGTGATGCGGCCGGGATGAGGATCAGTTCCTCCAAATCCGAGGCCATGGTCTTGAGCCGGAAAAGGGTAGCATGCCCTCTCCGGGTCGGGGAGGAGGTCCTGCCCCAAGTGGAGGAGTTTAAGTATCTCGGGATCTTGTTCACGAATGAGGGAAAACTGGAGCGTGAGATCGATAGGCGGATAGGTGCAGCGTCCGCAGTGAAGCGGGCGCTGTACCGGTCTGTCGTGGTGAAGAGAGAGCTGAGTCAAAAGGCAAAGCTCTCAATTTACCGATCGATCTACGTTCCCACCCTCATCTATGGTCATGAGCTTTGGGTTATGACCGAAAGAACAAGATCTCGGATACAAGCGGCTGAAATGAGTTTTCTCCGCAGGGTGGCTGGACTCTCCCTTAGAGATAGGGTGAGAAGCTCAGTCATCCGGGAGGGACTCGGAGTAGAGCCGCTGCTTCTCCACATCGAGAGGAGCCAGTTGAGGTGGCTCGGGCATCTGGTTAGGATGCCTCCTGGACGCCTCCCTGGTGAGGTGTTCCGGGCATGTCCCACCGGGAGGAGACCCAGAGGAAGACCCAGGACGCGCTGGAGGGACTATGTTTCTCGGCTGGCCTGGGAACGCCTTGGGATTCCCCCGGAGGAACTGCTCCAAGTGGCTGGGGAGAGGGAAGTCTGGGCCTCCCTACTTAGGCTGCTACCCCCGCGACCCGACCCCGGATAAGCGGAAGAAGATGGATGGATGGATGGATGTTGTCAGTGATTTTCATTCCCTCTACCACATTTTGTAATTTCATAACATCAGTCATGTTACAATGTCCTAATATTTCATGCTATGTTTTCAGGTCACAAGCTAGCTTAACTTTATCATTGTTGGTTATGTCATTTAAGTTTTCCTCAATGTATCCTTCATCATTATTTTTCATCCTCAGGTAATACAGTTTCTCATGAACCTCAATAGGGAACACAGTACCATCTTTACCCAGCAGTTCATTTTGTCCATCTGTGAATGTTACACTGGCTCCATTTGCTGTAGCTGATATCACAGAAAATATGCTCTGTGGGTAGGATGGGATGAATAAAGCATTTTTCAGAGTAATTTTAACATACCTTCCCTTTGAGTTCAACAGTTCAATTTGTACATCACCACGCTTCAGTGCAACGTTGTTCATCTTCTTTCCATCTGCCAGTTCCATGTAGTGTCTGCTTGGATCAAAAGTCTTGTCGATTCTCGTGAACAGTTCTTCATCAGTAATGATGTGTGATGTTGCTCCACAGTCCACCATTATTCCATTTTGCTTGATGTTGCGGGGCAGATGATTCCAGCTGGCTTTGGACACCATGGTCCAGTCCCCCTCGTGGTTGTCCTGCACGTCTGACGTCTGCTTGGCCTCATCTTTCCGTCTCGGTCCTCTTCTGCATGTCTGGTCACTGTGGGTTGTGCCTTTGGACGCCATGGCCCAGTCCCCCTCGTGGTTGTCCTGCATGTCTGACGTCTGCTTGGCCTCATCCTTCCGTCTCGGTCCTCTTCTGCATGTTTGGTCACTGTGGGTCGTGCTTCTGTGGTAGCTGCACCATTTTGGCTCGGCTTTTTGGCGGCAGTCCCTGGCCATGTGCCCGCGCAGGCCGCAGTTGTAACAGTTTAAAGGCGCGGCCTTTTGGCGACAGTCTTTGGCCACGTGCTCGCGCAGGCCGCAGTTGTAACAGCTTAAAGTTGTCATGTCCACTTTCATTACATTATCTGCCTTTAGGTTGCTTTCAAACTTTTCTGTCTCTTCATAGCTTCGGAGTCTGCTCTTGAATTGGGTGAACGTCAATTCTTCACTGCTCTGTGTCGTGTGAATAGCAAAAGGCTTGTATGATTCTGGCAATCCCTTCAGAATCATTGCTATTATTAGTCCGTCGCTAATAACCTCTTTTGCATTTCTCAGAGACGTTATTGCTTTTTCAGCACGTAAAACATAGTCTGTCACTGTTTCGCCGGGTTCTTTTAATAAGGACGTGAGCTCCGTGTAAAGGGCGATAATCCTGGGCTTACCCTGGCTGGCGTAATGGCCGCGTAGTATCTGCAGAGCTTTCTTCCCGTCGTCTGCGGCATCTCGCATGACCAACGACAGACTCTTGTCATCGAGGGTCTGTATTAGTTCTGCGTAACATTCCGCGTTTTTCTCTTCATCTGGGTCTGCAGATAAGATGGTGTCTTTCAGGCCTAGCGTTCTTAGATAAGCCAGGAACTTTACCTCCCAAAGTTCGTAGTTGTTTTCGTCTCCGTTGAAAACGAGTCTGTCCCACCGTCCTCCCGTGCGGCGTCTGGGCCCATAACCTGTTGCGTTTTCATGTTCACCGGCGGCGTCTTCTCGTTCAGCACTCATGTTAAGAACCACACTTCTTTCCGTCAGATAGCTGTAGCTTCTTTATTACGAGTGGCACACGTGTAAACTCTTCTTCTACAGCAGATCTAGAACAGCGCTACCTACACACAAGAAACTCACTGCCCCTAGTGGACAACAACGATATAACATGCACACATAATAACAACAATAACATAAGATGAGAACATATTCCAACATCCTCGATGGGTCCGATGCAGCAGTTCCTCCTCCAACCTTTCCCTCTGGTCACAGTAACTGCACCCCTCTGCAGCGCAAGGCCGGCGGGAGAGGGCATCGGCATTGGCGTGCTTGGCTCCGGCCCGATGAATGACAGAGAAGTTGTAGGATTGCAGCTCCTCCAGCCACCGGGCCACCTGACCCTCAGGTTCTTTAAAAGACATCAGCCACTGGAGGGCCGAGTGATCAGTCCTGATCGTGAATGACAAGCCACACAGGTAGTACTTAAAATGGCGTAGAGAAAGTACCACCGCCAGCAGCTCCCGCCTTGTCACACAGTAGCGCCTCTCAGCTTTGTTAAAGGCCCTGCTGAAATACCCCACCACTCTCTCACCCTCCTTCCCCAGCTGGGACAGGACCCCCCCAACCCCCACGCCACTTGCATCCGTGTCGAGGATGAAGGGGAGGGAAGGGTCTGCAGGAGCGAGGACTGGGGACTCAGTCAGAGCTTGCCGCAGGCGGTCAAACGCTCCCTGGCACTGTTCAGTCCACACATAGTCTCTGTTCTTCTGGAGTAGTTGGAAAAGGGGGGCTGCTATACTTGCGAACCCCCGCACAAACCTCCTGTAATAAGAAGCCAGTCCCAGGAAGCTTTTAAGATCTCTCTGAGTCGTGGGGGTTGGCCACTCTGCCACCATCTTTACTTTGTCCTCCATTGTGCCGATCCCCTCTCTGCCGACTCGGTGGCCCAGAAACGACACCTCTTGTTGCATAAAGTGACACTTATCTGGGTGGAGTCTCAGGCCCGCAGCTCTAATTCTCTCCAGCACTCTACAGAGTGAGTCCAGAGCCATTGCAAAAGAGGCGCCATGGACCAGTATATCATCCAGATACACCAGACACTCCTGGCGAGGAATGTCAGCCAGCGTCTGGTCCATCAGCCTGGAAAAGGTGGCAGGTGCATTGCACAGTCCAAACGGGAGCACCTTAAACTGCCAGAGTCCCCGCCCCGTACAAAAAGCAGTCTTAGGTCTGGCACTTGTTGCTAGGGGGACCTGGTAATAACCGCTCCGAAGGTCCAGAGACGAGAACCAGTTGGAGCCGGACACCAGGTCTAGTGACTCGTCGACCCTAGGCAGTGGATATGAGTCTTTCTCAGTCACCCCGTTCAGTGGTCTGTAATCAACACACAAACGCCACTCTCCATTCTTTTTGGGCACCATGA
This sequence comes from Garcialebias charrua, assembly GCA_038048925.1. Taxonomy (NCBI): domain Eukaryota; kingdom Metazoa; phylum Chordata; class Actinopteri; order Cyprinodontiformes; family Rivulidae; genus Garcialebias; species Garcialebias charrua. The sequence goes on from JBBPBX010072541.1 coordinate 15,541, forward strand.
CAACAGCAGACGCCCAGGGGCTGTTTGAAGGCTCGATAACATCAGCCTGCAGCATGTCCGACACTGCCCTGTCACATGCTTCCTGACGGGCCAGGGGAAGCCGGCGGGGACGACATTTTATTGGGTGTGCACCTCCCGTCAGGATGTCATGTTCCACCAAACGAGTCCGCCCCACCTGGTCTTCACTCAGGGCAAAAATGTCCTTAAAGTCCATGAGCAGCTGCAACAGTTGTTCCTGCTGCGGAGTGTCTAAACCCCTACAGTTCTCTGCCCAGATCTTCCGCACCAAGGTCACTGCAGCGTCTTCAGTCTCCTGAGGCACCCACACTGGGGGCATAAGGCTCGCAGGTGTGGGAGCCATGGTGGCAGTAATCTGGCTGGACTGAGGTGGGGTGTGCTCGACAGCTGCAATCTACGGTTCTGTGTAGCAGGCCACAGGACCCGTGGGGGTGTGATCAGGAGCAGTGGGCAACAGTGGAATGAGAGGGCCCTCCTTGAAGCTCCATGTCCCCACACCCAAATCCAACTGGCACCCCGCAGCCCTTAAAAAGTCCAGCCCCAATATGCACATGTCCTGCACCTCTGCTACCCACACAGGGTGGGTGATAGATCGGCCACCTACATTAAAAGTCATTGTCCCCCTCCCCTTCATAGGTGCCATGTCCCCTGTGACTGTGCGCAGCTGCACTGTGGTGGGTTGGATCAGAGTCCAGTCCGGTACCATCTCAGGCCTCACTAGTGTTACCGTGGAACCAGTGTCAATCAGGGCCGTGCATGGAAACCCTTCCACTGAGACGGGGACATAACAAAAGTCTCCAACACATGTGCGGCCGACCACCACAACCACGGTCGCTTGGTCGGGGGCGGAGTCAATTTCGGAGGGATTCTGGGCTCGGGCCCCCTGTTCGAGCTGTCGGCCCCCGCCCACTGGCGATGGAGGTGTGGAGGCTACGGTCGGGATCTGCGATTCCTCCCCCCCGCAGACCCCGTGTCGTTTCCCTGCGTCTTGACTGTTTTAGGACACCGCCTCAGGAGGTGTCCCGGTTGGCCACAGCCCCAACAAACGGCCGGGGGTGCGGAGGAGTCCCGCGTCGACTGCAGTGCCACCGCTCGGACCATTTCTGTCAGCTCCGAGACCCAAGCAGGTTTCTCCTGGTTCAGCTCTGCCCCCTCCGCAGATCTGCATGCCGGTGGTTGTCCTCTCAGGTCGTTTCCCGCTGCTACTCCCAGCAAACACTCTCTCTCCACTGCTAAGTCCAATGCGTCTTGCAGGGAACAGCTGAACCTGCACACGCAGCTCCGGTGGTGCCAGGGCTCTGATGAACTGATCTTTTGCTAGTTCATTCTGAACCCCTGACTGCATGTGTGAATAGGCTCTGCGTGTGAGGCTCTCAATGTCATTAGCCAAAGCACGCAGGGGTTCACCCGGCAACCTGCTCCTGTTGCAGAGTTTATTTTTAAAAATGTCTGGTTGCACACATTGTCCAAATCGCCTCTTTAGAGCTCCAACTAGGGCATCATAGTCTTTTCTGTCCTCTGAGCCTAGCAGCAACAGGCAGTCCAGTGCATCATCTTGTAGGCAGAGAGCCAGCTGCAGGGCTTTATGCTCCACTGTCCACCTCCCTGCATGAGCCAGCAGCTCAAACTGTGCATGGAAGGCCTCCCAGCTGGACCTACCAGAGTACTTGGGCGTCTTCAACGGGACGGTGACGTTTTGGACGACGTAACTGTCATGGCTGCCGCCATGTGAATCTTTTGGCGCGCTTGGAGAAAATGGCGTCGACGGACCCGCCCCCCCGCCGGTCTTCAGTCCTGCTTCGGCAGCCATGCTCGCTGCAGAGCTGTGCGGAGCAGCCGTCGCCTGAGTTATTTTAGCGAGCTCCTCTCTCCGGCCCTCCTCGTCCTCTACTCCCTCCGCTTTAATTTTCACCTGGGCGAGCGCTCCGTCCATGACGCTGATGTCGCGGGTGGAGGCGACGAGCCAGTAGTACTCACTCGGCTCGATAGCGTTGGTTTACTTCTGACACCAATGTAATGACGCCAACACTGCAGACGCAGTCCAACCAAACGGGGTTTATCTAGGGAAGAGCTGCTATTACAGAGGCTGCAGCTCATGCCTCGAAAGAAAACGCGGTACACATGCGAGCGAACACACTGCTAGCTGCCTGCTAACAACAATACGCTCTCGGACCAGTCTTCTTCGTCTCTCTGTTCCCGGTCCCTCCTCCCTGCTCCACCCCTCCCCTACCCCCACGACCAGTCCAACACATGAGGGCGGGGGTCAACAGAACCACAACAACTCAATAGAACACAGTATAACTCAACAACACAGGGTCGTTACAATACATAGGAATTAGATCATCTTTAAAACTATTTTTTGTTTAAAAATCCAATGACTGAGGGGATTAAGGAGTTTTTTAATCTGTTAGTTCTACACCTTGGTAGGCCGTATCTTGTACCTGAAGGCAGCGGATTGAACTCAGCGTGTAGGGGATGAGTCA
>JBBPBX010072543.1:0-18040 GCA_038048925.1 Garcialebias charrua
GCACTACCCGAAAATTTTGAAATTGTCAAATTATCTCTGCAAACGTTTTTTTTTTTATATTGATTTTCTTGAACTAGAAAGTAAGGGTATCTTTAGAAAACGAACTGTAAACACTCAAGATTGCCTATTTTTTGCTTATTTTTGCCATGTGAATATTTGTAGATGTGACCGTTTTTTACGCATCATGACCGTTTTACGCATCAAGATAGTCATCAAGATAGTCATTAGTCAGCTATTCATTCAGAGTCATTAGTCAGCTATTCATTCAGAGTTAAGTCAAATGCTACCAAAATGAGCTCGGTTTTGAGAGTCAAGTGTATAAAGTGAATTCAACTACTCTGAAAAATATACTGACATTTTTTTCTTATTCAAAAAGGTACGCAGAGAAACTCATGAGATTAACAGTAAAATGATGAGATGAACAGTAAAAGGATGGAGTAGATTAACAGTAAAAGGATGAGATGAACAGTAAAAGGATGGAGTAGATTAACAGTAAAAGGATGGAGTAATTCACAAGTAAGGATGGAGTAATTCACAAAATTCCTGTTTTGATTTTGCTTCGGGTCATGTTTGTTTTGTTTTATTCTATTTCTAAATAATTTTCATGTTGTAAAAACAACAAAGTACCAAAGAAATGAATTATCAGCCTTTGAGGGTTGAATTATCAGCCTTTGAGGGTTGATTTGGTACTCGTTTACCAAAACTGAGACAACTTCCATTTCTGATGCAACTTCCATTTTAGTCATTCATTTACCAACAGTACTTTGAAAAGTTGTTCTCCCAAACTATAGACACAACTTTACTGGGATTACATTTTCAAATTTATGGAAGGTTGAACAGATCTCTTTGCCTCAGCATTTGTACTGTTGATGTTCATTTTCCATAATGATATTTGTTATACTTGTTTTTTCTACATGGTCACTTCACAAAGTGCAGTTTTTAATGCAGTTTTTTTTCTTCTTCCAAAGACATTTTGGGTCTGTCCTCAGCCATTCACTATGTTGCATTGCCTCACTACTAAATTAGTCAAGTCAAGTCAAGTCAAATTTATTTATAGTGTAATGATTGAGGGTTTGAGTTTCACTAAATTGCCAACACACTGAGAAGTTTTAAAATGTTTATTATGAAATAGAAGGCTGGATCGGTTTCACAGGTCACCGGAAACAGGAGCTCTAAACAGGAGAGGAGAAGGTTAGCAATGGGGTGAACAGAGGTGAGGCTTTGACTTTGAATGGGTCGACTAACCTTCTCAGAGTTTGTTTATTCCGGGTTGACTTCCTGTTAGACGTTGAGCGTCTTAGATGTAGTCCATGATCACTTTTGTGTTTGTAATGCTTGATCCAGATGGACTTTAGTCCATGGGTTATCCGAGTTCCAATCCAAGGTCATGCACAATAATTCAGAAGACAGAAACAGGTTAAGAGGAGCAGGCGTCTTACTTGGACGGGGTACACAGGCGCGGGTCAGTTTCCAGGAGGCAGATGGGCGGATTGATCCGTTCAGGGGCAAAAACACAAGGCAGAATCCAGAGGCGAGGTCAGGTCAAAACCAGAAGAGCTGAGGCAGAGAAATATCCAAGAAGGGAGCAGGCAGGAATCTTTAAACCATGAAACAGAACAAGAATCGAGACGAGGAGGGCAAGACTAGATATGAATGCTGGCTAACTACTCAGGATAACCTTTTCATAAATCTGGCAGAGACTGAGAGTGAGGCTGGGACTTATATACTGGCTGCAACAGGTGGACGAAATCTAGGTTAATTAGCTGCAGCACATGAAGGCAGGAAGAAGGCTGCAGCACACGAAGGCAGGAAGACTGATCAGAAAATACTTTACATGAACGAGGATCATGACATATAGAGCACATTTAATACAGAAACTGTTACCACAGTGCTTAACAAAAAGATCACAGCATCAAATAAAAAGTAATGCAATATATTTACAGCGCATGGAATAAAAGTATAAAACAGAAAACATAATTAGAAATAAATTTTCATCCATTCATTCATTCAACCTTTATTTATACAGGCTAGCCTCGTTGAGCCACGGGGACTCATTTACAAGAGGGACCTGTCTCACTCACACCTAGGGTCAATTTAGAGTTACCAATCAGCCTAACATGCATGTTTTTGGACTGTGGGAGGAAACCGGAGCACCCGGAGAAAACCCACGCATGCACGGAGAGAACATGCAAACTCCACCCAGAAAGCCCCCCGGACCGGGATTTGAACCAGGGACCTGTTTGCTGAGAGGCAGCAGCTCTACCAGTTGTGCCACCATGCTGCCAAATAAAAGAAATAATGAAATACTAATTCAGATCAACCTGTGTCAAAAGTCCAGGAATAATAACAAAAAGCATAAACAGAATCAACTATTTTCTCCAAGATTTTAGACAGAAATGGAAGTCATGAAATTGGCCTGAAGTTAGAACAAGCTGCAGGGTCAAGTCCAGTTTTTTTAATTAATGGAGTTACCACTGCATGTTTTAAAACATCAGGAACCACACCTGTAGCCAAACTGCTATTAATAATGCCACAAACATAGGGTCCAGTTCATGGTAGAACTTGTTTAAAAAATGCAGCAGGGATGGGATCAGCAAGGGAACCTGAGGGTTTCTTGTGACCAAAGTGAGAGTGTGATGGGCTGAAAGTGACTGAAGACTGCTGAGCAGGGTACAAGAACTGAGGGGTCGACTGTGGAATGTGGAATCAATGGCCCTCATGCACGAACATGTTCGTATTTTTATCCTAAATTTCTCCTACTTTTGTTCGTACGAAGCGTTCGTACGAACATGCCACGTCAGATTCAACAAACTCTTCTATCCTCAGGAAAAGTGTGTAAATGGCTGCGCAAATATGATGAATCCCACCTGTTCTATCAACCTGCGCGTGCACGCGGAGAGGTTATTTACATAATTCCCACCCCTCAAAACACCATATAAGGCTACGTTTCCTGCCTCAGAGGCAAAACGTGTTCGTTCATAAAATGACAGCGAAAAGTAAAAAGAAGAACTCTACCGGTGCGGAGATTGAAGTTCTGCTCTCTGAGGTCAAGAAAAGAAAATCTGTCCTTATTAGCAGCGTCACTCATGGGAGTAAATGACCAACTAAAGCCAAAGAATGTTTGTTTATAAGAAATGTGGACCTTAAAATATACATGCGTCCTGGTGGCCCACTGGGTAAAGCATTGCACCGCTTATCGAGACCTCGTGGGTTCGATTCCCACGAGGTATGACTTTTTTTTTCCTTCTTTCTTTAGATTATTTATTCATTCCAGATTAAAAAGACTTTATGCTTCATTTCTTGTTGTATTGTAAATAGTTTTCTTGTGTTTTTTAAATCTGGAATGAATTAAAAGGAGAAAAAAAAACGTTGTCCCATGTGGGACTCGAACCCATAAGGTTCAGAACTGCGACGCAACTTTCTACTCATTGAGCTATCTGACAGCTATGACTGCAACAGGAGGAGGTCAACCTAAAGTCTGCGTTACCGAAGTCTGCGTTACCGAGACAAATTAAACTTAAATTAATTCATAATTTAAGTTGGTTTCAGTTTGAGATCTTCATATTGATATTGTAGTGTTAGAAAACGGCATTGATAACAAATTGATTTTAATTTAAATACTTTAATCCGTTAGTCATTATTACATTTAAAATTATAATTCGACTTCAAACAGAACCTATTGTCAAAAACAATTGTGGTGCGTGACTTTTTTAAACTCTAAATATTTTCTAAATAACGAAATATGAAGTTATTAGTGGAGAAATTCCGTCTGGATGACAGCAGACTGACGCTCCTAAAATATACGACAGGTCCGGACCACTCGTAAATTTTGTTCGTATCTGAAAAAAATCGTAGGATACGAAAACATTGTTGAATGCCACAAATGATCCTAAATCACTCGTACGCACAGTTTAAGAACAAATCTGTACGTACGAACGGTTCGTGCATGAGGGCCAATGATCTAATCGACTCAACCTTTTCAACAAAATGCTTAACAAACTTATTATAGATGTCAACAGAGGTTTCAATGGTGGCAGACTGAGGCATATTTAGAATGGTGTTAATGGTGTTGAAAAGAACGTGGGGTTGTGACTGTTTAAGTTGATAATTTTTGAGAAACATTTGTTTTTCTCCTATTTCACAGTAGTCTGATACGCTTTGCAACATGATTTTAACATCTCAAAAGGCACCTGAAGTTGATCTTTTTTCCATCTACACTCAGCTCTCCTGCACAGGTATTTTGCCTCTCGTGTGGTCTCATTTACCCAAGGGTGGGGCGTGCGTTTCTGATTTCTCAGCTTTAACAGGGAGACTGAGTCCAGGATCTGAACACAGGCCGCCTGATGCTGAGAAAGCAACTCCTTTGTAGTAAGACCTGCAGAGAGTTCAGAGTCTGAAACAGAATTACAGGGAACCCCCGTGTTACGAACGAGTTCGGGACCTAAGAACGGTTCGCAGCTCGATTCTGCCGTAGGTAGGGGGTGAAAATTATTATTATTTTTTTAATTATTCATTCATTCATTCATTCAACCTTTATTTATCATGCTAACGGAGCGCGCGCACACATTTAAGCATGTACAGTAGTGTACTGTAATGTTAAACATTGCTATTCACATTTACAGAATAAATAAAAATATATTTTCTTACTTTGAGATGGTCAAAGCCGACATCTTAGGTTGCCATGCGTTGATTGTTGTCGGGCCGAGCAGCGCGGCGGCCGGCCAGTGAACCACCGCAGCTGCTCCAGACCTGTGTTAGCTAGCTGGCTAGCTTCTGCTAGCCAAGCCATGAGCTGGTGTTGGAGCGGCGGCGCGATCAATCTGCAGCTTCTGCTGCTGCCTGAGACATCCACAAAGTTCACAGAGACGTTTCCAGCTCGTAATTAATCCATATGAAGCCATCCTGGTCACCAGTCTTCGGCCGGCTACCGTGTTAGCTCCCGTGTTAGCTTCTGGAGCTAGCCAGGCCAGAGCCTGGCCGGAGGTGTTCGCGCGGCGGCCTGGCACGATCAGCGATAAATCCGCTGCTGCCTGAGACATCCACAAAGTTCACAGAGACGTTTCCAGCTCGTAATTAATCCATATGAAGCCATCCTGGTCACCAGTCTTCGGCTGGCTCCCGGGCAGCTAACCTAAAATGGCGTCCGGTGTTCTGTGACCGGAGACCCCAGTGACTGAACCTAAAATGGCGTCCGGTGTTCTACATTAATTTGTGACCGTGTAAACTGAAGACCTACTTCCTGTTGCCCAAGATTGCTCAAAAATGATCAGAAATGATCTTTTTTATCATAATTATTATTTATAAAGCCTTTAAAACAACCACAGCTGCAACAAAGTGATGTACACATGAAATTAAGAACATTTAAACACAAAAAAAAAAATAATAATAATATTTTTTAATATAGTAATTTCATATTTTTATTAAATATGATATGTTCGTAGGTCCCGTTGTTCGTAGGTCGATGGAGTCGTAAGTGGGGGGTTACCTGTACTAGCAAAGGTGAGGTGAGGTGTAAACTCACAAATGAAAGAGGTGTTGAATAAAACCGGTTTGTGGTCGGAAAAAAAGACTGTCACCAATTTCTAAATCAGAAACAGACAAACCATGCATTAAAACTAAGTCGAGAGTGTGGCCCTGCTGGTGAGTCGGACCATCAACACTCTGAACAAAGTTAAAAGACTGGATGAGGTCTAGAAAGTCCTGAGCTAATGGTTTATCAGGGTAGCACACATTGATATTGAAATCTACCAAAATCAAAACACGATCATATTGGAGCAGAATACCTGTTAGAAAGTCAGAGAGTTCATTTAAAACTGTGTATGGTATCCCGGGGGTCTGTAAAAAATAGAATACAGAACCGGGTTGGAGCAGCCCAGTTCATATAACAGAGCAGTTCAAAACTTGAATAACTAGCTGAACCATGAAGCTGTCTGTAGTGCAAATGTTTCTTAATACAGTACAGTAATAGTCAATAATCCTCAACCACGACCAGTTATCCTTGGAGCATTGAAAAAAGAAAAATCCAGAGGCAATAATTCCAGAAAGACACTGAACTTACCAGGGCAGACCCAAGACTCCATGATGAAAAGAAAGTCCAGTCCGTTGCAGCAGAAAAAGTCATTTAAAATAAAGTCTAGAACAGGGGTCTGCAACCTGCTGTTCTAGAGCCACATGTGGCTCTTTGGTTCCTCTGCAGTGGCTCTTTCAAGCTTTGACCAAAACTGACATAAAACTGAATTTTATTGGTTGTTATAAACAAAAAAAGGATTAGTTCAAACTCAATAATTCTCAGTCGGGTCATCTGTGAATTATTGGATTTGGTACCTCGATGACTTAACATGAACTTTGTTGCATTATTTCAGAACTGTTTTCCTGTCATTCTTTTCGCAACTACTGTATGTGAACAATGGAGCGAGTACAAAGAGTAAAACATTGATGCTTTAATTCTTTATATGAAGAACTGTCTGCATAGTTAAAAAAAAGATATGCAAATTATTTTTTCTCCCTTATTTACAAGAATCTGGTCTTTTTCTTTTATAAATGTTAAAAATCATTAGATATTTTATGCTTTATAATGTCACCCCTACTGGCCACAGATGTCCACTTCCAGCAAACTGTGGCCCACGGGTCACCAGTTGATTACCACAGTTGTAGCAGGTTGTTGCAGCTCCGGACACATTGTGAACGAAGATGTAAAAATGGCTCTTTTGATCATAAAGGTTGCAGACCCCTGGTCTAGAAGGAACAAACCACAAGACTAAAGAACCACTTTTTTATTGAAACATAGCATATAGCCATGTTTCTGAGCATAACGTGTTTTCCAAATTGTACTACAATGTCACCTATGTACCGGTACATACTGTGGATTTTGCAAGGCATGTTAATGGATATTCGATAGAACTTCATTCGAGTATTTATGACCTTAGTGGCTGGTGGTAGCAGGAGGCCAGAAGGCCTTTTCAGTTTTTAGGTAGAAAGAGCAGATTTCTAAGGCACAGCATGAAATAAAATGAAGTGAGCAAGGGCAGTAGCTGTATGGAGCAAAAAATGGAGCAAAAATATGAAATGAAAGGAAAATGACAAAATGCTGTAAACATAAAAGAAACAACCAGAATATGTTTAGAGCTTTAAATAATGTTGTTTGTGCACATTTGTATAGAAATAGCTAAATGCTCAATTGAAAATTGTATGCCAGATTTTCAGTTACAAAACTACCGTATTTTCCGGATTATAGGTTGCACCGTTGTATAGGTTGCACTGTCCAATTATTGCCCCAAAATTGGAAAAATCCATAAATAGATTGCACCGTTGTATAGGTCGCACCTACATCACCGCCGACGTAACGCGTCACCGCTGAGACAACCCGGCAATAAGGACCGAGTGTTTAGCTCTGCTGCTAATGTCTGCCACAGGAGCGCACAGCAAGGCTTTTAAGAAGATTAACACGGCAAAAACAATTATTTGTTTGCTAAAAATTATAGCTGACATTATAGCACAAGGGTTAGTGGTTTATTAGCCGAGTGGTTTATTAGCTATTTGCTAAAATATACCGGTACATGGAAATAAAAATGAATGTTAACAAGAGTCCGCTTCTCAGAACACGAATAAAAAATCAAATTTTATCTCAAATGTTTCCTCCAGGACATAGTTAAGTACATTAAAGCTCATATAATTACACTCTGTAAGCAGAAATAATATACACCAAGTGGTTTCGAAGCTATTTATAATGCAAACAGAAGTAAACAGAAATAAAAACGAATGCTGACACAGGAGTCCGCCTCTCAGAACACGAATAAAAAATTGAATTTTATCTCAAATGATTCATCCAGGACATAGTTAAGTACATTAAAGCCATATAATTACACTCTGTAAGCAGAAATAATATACACTGAGTGGTTTCAAAGCTATTTATAACGCAAACAGAAGTAAACAGAAATAAAAACGAATGCTAACACAGGAGTCCGTCTCTCAGAACACGAATAAAAAAATCAAATTTTATCTCAAATGATTCATCCAGGACATAGTTAAGTACATTAAAGCCATATAATTACACTCTGTAAGCAGAAAAAAATATACACCGAGTGGTTTCGAAGCTATAAGAAATAAAACCAATGCTAAAAACAGAAGCTAATTGAAGCTAACCGCTAATAAAAGATACGTTTTTTTAAATCTCAAACATCTAATAAAGCTACTCACTTGTAAACGCCCATACAGTGATCCATACAGTGATTACATTCCATAAGTTTCAGAAAAATCCGCTGAGTGATTCTTGACTTATCTTGCTAACAAACAACTAAGAAACACAGAGCTAAAATAAGTAACCTCCAGACCAGGAGGCCAACAGTCGGTCCGAGCAGAGGAGCTTTTTTTCGTACACATGAGCTGGAAACGGTCGGTGTACTCCTCTGGAAGTGTCCCCTAGCGGCTGAAACAGGTACTGCACTGTGCCCCTAGCGGCCGAAAGTGGTACTGCACCATTTTCTGCCAAAGTGAAAAAGGGTCATAACAAACCCAAAAATTGGTCTAGAAACATGGAAAAAATCCATAAATAGGTCGCACTGGTGTATAGGTCGCAGGCCTTGAAAAAAACCATAAAAAGGTGCGACCTATACAGCGGAAATACGGTAATGTGATTTATGTAGATTCATAGGGATTTACAGCATGTTGCAGCTTTGTATTAAAAACATATTAATGCAATATCAAACGGAACATCTGTGCAGCACAGCTTTCCTTATCCTACGTAGAGAATTGATTATATCCAGCTTTAAAGGAAGAAACTGCGAATTGATGGAAAAAGTGGTAAGCAGTGGAGAAAGGAAAAGAGAGAAGAAATGCTGTGGTTCCAGCAGGAGGCTTTTTATGGTGACTTGGTAAGGGCCTTGTGGAGCTGCTGTGCATCTGCATGAAATGATGAGGCTGGTGTCAGGACATGGATCATCCTTTTACACCGAGTAATGAATACAGATTGCACACCGGATAGAGAGACTCTGCAATCTGCTGCACCACAAATGAAACAACTGCCGTTCTAATCAAATAGTCTTTTCATGCCAGCACAGCCCTCAACTTGGGCTAAATTCAATTCCAGATTCACAGATTTCTGGGTAGGTGGTTAGGGAGGCATAGGAGGCCAGGGGAGTCATAAATGTTGTAATTAGACTTATTGTCTATTGTGCATGTGTGTAGACATGTGGGACACGTGCACTTGTTGATTTGGAGTGTAGTGGGTGGTTGTTTCTGGCATTATGTTGTCGTTAACTACTTGCTTATTTTAGATAGCAGTCGGAGGACTGAGTCCAATCACAACAAACGCGTACACACAAACACACACTCAAGCGCAAATGCACACACTTAGCCAATTATGCCAACCGGTGGCTTGGGAGAACACGTTTTGTGTGTTCAGTATTTAGGGAACAGCGAGGAGCTTTGAAGGTGAGCCGCAGTGCCTCTTTGATGCTGCTTTTGTTTTTTTGTTTGTTTGTGGGGTTTAATAATTTAATCAAGCCAAACATCTTCCTTCTCTCTGTAACTGTCTGTTGGTGGAGGCTAATTACTCGGCAGATTGTTCTCCTGGTGCTAGAGATGGGAGTTTAGATCTAGAGTAGGGAGGGGGGATGCTGATGGCTGTAATTGAACAGTGTGCTGATGGACTTAGCTGTCTGTTGGCTGCTGTTTTATTGTATAGGGAGATTGCTGACGAGTTGTCATTTTAATATGCACCTTATGAGGTGAATGCAAAGTTGCAGAACTGACTTTCTTTTTACTATGATTACTGTTTGGATGTCTGCTCTTGCATCTGTTAGTCTATCTGACAGTACTGAAGTATATTTTCCCAAGTGCCAATTTACTGTGAAAATGGGTGATCACAAGCAAGAGAATATCGTTATAAGTGAAATTGCTCTTTTTGAAAGAGATCCTTGCAACCTACTGTTGCGGTTCAAAAGTTGAAGGGAAGCTCTGAAACGAATGTGCAAGTTTTAGGCAGGTTTATTGTACATTATAAGAATAAACCTTACAGCGACCAACAGACCTCTCACCGAGCACAAGTCCACACACACACATCTTCGAAGGCGGACCACGGTTTTATACCTCTAGATGACGTCATCGCCTCGTGGGACCAATCCTGGAACCGAACCGCCTTGGAACCGCCCTAGAACTTTTCTACTCTGTGAGTGATCCGCCTCTCAGCCAATCAACTACCAGCTCTGTATGTCAATCATCCAGTGTTGTGTCTGTTGTATTATGCAGGCGTGTAACTGAAAAACTCTTCCCTATTGGAAATAAAACCCGTAAATAAAGGTTCCATCTTGAATATATTTTCACATTATATGGTGGAATTAAGTGAACATAAATCATAACGCATAATATGTGTGCTTCAGGTGTAATACTGATATACATATATTTTAATTCCCCTTTTGACATGACAAACATCATGTCAACAAAAACCCTATATGTACTATGTGCGTATGCAATTAAAAACTGGATACACAATGGAAATCGCTAACATTCCCACCCACAACAATATTACATCTAAGTTACCCACCCAGAATATAAAACCCTTATATAAAAATAAGCATCAATACTAATTGGTAACAAAACTACGTAAGAAAATATATGGTAACCGTCAGAGCTTATATGCTGGAAACGCAAAACAAAACTAAAAACTAAAAAAATAAATGTAACAAAAAGCAAAGAAATCAACCAAAAACAAAGAATAAAATAAAACATCAAATAAATGTAATAAGAAATAAACAAAACAAACAAAACAACAAAGAAATGTAATAAGAAATAAACAAAACAAACAAAACAACAAATAAATGTAATAAGAAATAAACAAAACAAACGAAAATAAATGTAAAAATGAAACCATAAAACAAATAAAAAATAAAAACAAAACAATAAAATGAAGCGGACTGTCCCTCCTATCAAATATCACGCCTCAACAGGGTATATGCAAGAATAATGAAGTTAAATTCAATACCTTTAAAAAGGCGTTCAATAAAAAACAACTGGACTTTAATTTGACCTTATAAATTCAATACTTTCTCAAAAACCCTTAAATTTCCCAAAAATTGATTTATCAACTCTTAACAACTTCAAAACATTGCATATACTCTGCTCCAGTGTGTGCATTTCTGGTATGTGTTAACCGTAGCAAAGAATCTAAACTATGCTTTAGCCAAGTCAGGCCATCTCATCTTCATCATCATAGACACCTGTGAGGAGAAAAACCCTACACTACTCTGTTGACTAGTCTGATATCTGAGAAAAAGCTCAACTGCTCTTATTCAGAGATGTCTGCGATAAGGGCTAAGACCACATTCAGAAAATTAACACTAAACCTATGATTAAACTGATCAGAACAGAAAACACAAAAATCCTTCCATAACCTGTTAAACTCAATTATCTTATTCACATCCATATACTGTATATATATATTATCTTCTGTACCAAAATGTTTATCACAAACAACTTCCTATCAGTAGAATCCACTGCTAGGCTGCTCTGATACCCCTTAACTAAGGTGCAGCTAATTATATTCTCTAAGAATCAAAATTGATAAAACTAAATTATATATATGGAAAAGTAGTGAAAACCCTATAATTTTTACAAAAATCTATGAACGCACAACTATTGAACTGCACATTCACAAGGCACAAACATATATATTCTCATTAATCTGTCTGTCTGACTCATCCTCACATTCATTCTTCACAGGCGTAAGAATAATCATATGTAACTTCAACATACGGTGTAAACAACAATTGAGAGGTTTCAACAAATATTGAGAAATCCTTGGCATTTAATATTAGTTGGTTAGTTAATGTGATTAGTTCTGCTCTGCTGCATGTTCCACACCTTTACCTGTAGGATAAAAAATGGTGCAGGGAAATAGATCTTCCCTTCATTGTTCACACTGCAACATTAAACATTCATTCAACATTAATTAATCCGCTGAAAAAGGGGAGGAATGTAAACCCAGTTATGGTAAGGTTCCTCTGTTTGTCCATCACAGCTGTGGAAACATTGTAAAGTGCATTTCCCCTTTTCAAATATAAATTATTCACAATTTTATCTTACACGTTCTGTCACAGGGCTGACAGATCATCAGCAGTCCAGATTTGACCTGTAATGAAAAATAAGAAAAAGTCAGCACTAAATCTATATAAATTACCCCAAACATTCAGAATCTTGTTGAGCAACTACTATCCAACAACCTGCTTTTAGGCACTTATTAAAATGATCTTTTATAACTTTATCAAATGTATAACTGTTTCCAGCTCTCATCACTGTATGAAGAGTTAAAACGTTGATCTAATTAGGTATTTGAAATGGTGTGTTTAACTATACAGTATGTTTGTTATCTCCCATCCCCTTTTTATGTAATGTTATTTTAAGTCTGTTTTGAGTTTTTCCTCAAGTTGTATCAGGCCCTGGAACTGGTCGAGATGCAGTGTCACTCTGTACAGATGTAACTCCCAGCTCCTCAGACACACCCAGTCCTTAAGATGCGCCCAGCCCCTCAGACGCGCTCAGCTCAGCCAAGTCGTCTCGTACCTGCTGTACAATACATTGAGAAGGGTCAGAATTTGATCTTATTGTGCACTTTCATACATCAAAACGTGTAGTCTCTCAGTCAGCTTCCCTCTTTGAAACAAGACGGCATTCACAAATCCGTCTTTTTCATCCACTACCAAGTGAAATGGCCAGGAGTAATCTGGACACTGCAGAGAGCACGCATCAAACAAAGCTAGTTCAATCTCCACAAATGCCCTGTCAGCTTCCTCCGTCCACTGCAGTGGGGACACAAAATTTTTATATCCCACAGCCGAAATGAGGTTCCGCAGAGGAGCCACCTTACGGCTGAAATCAGGAATGAAGTTCTTACTGTAATTGATCAGCCCCAAAAATTTTAACATCATCCTAACATTTGCTGGTTTAGAATGATTTAAAATGGAGCTTTTCTGAGATGGCGTCAGTTGCAGGCCAGAGCCAGAGATGAGCCTACCCAAAAACTGAACTTTTGAACGACCCACCTGTAATTTGTGTTTTGACACTTTAAAACCACACTGGGCTAGATGTCGAAGCACAGCTTCAGATGCCAGCATAATAGCTTCTGAAGTCGGAGCTGCTATCAGAATATCATCAACGTATTGGATTAAAACCACTCCTGGTGGCAAAGGCAAATCAGTAAGGACTTGCTTTAATACATTATTGAACAAAGAGGGCGAATCCACGAAATCCTGAGGTAATCTACTGTACGTGAATTGTTTCCCCTTAAAGGTAAATGCAAACAGATCCCTTGATCCAGCGTCCAGAGGCACACAAAAGAACGCGTTCGCCAGGTCAATACAAGTAAAAAACTTGTGTTCTGGCTGAATAGCATTCATCATAACATAAGGATTTGGAGTACCATAATTAGATGGAACAACAACCTTATTTACAGGCCTCAAATCATGAACTAAACGGTAATGAGATTTATCAGCTTTTGGTACCGGGTGTAGAGGTGTGTTCCAGCTCGAAACAGTAGGCTGCAACACACCAGCTTCCAGCAAACCCTTAATAGTTTGCTCTATACCGTCAATCTGCTCCTGTCGGAGTCGATAATAATAATAATAATAATGAATTCAATTTATAACGCACTTTTCATTAATGAAAATCTCAAAGTGCTACAAGGAGCAACAGAATTAAACGACAATAAAACAAATAATAAAACAATTAAAATCAATAACAATATCAGCTAAGATCAAAAGTAGAATCATGAGGAGGTAGATATTGACACGATATTGATGTTTATAGATTGGAATCGTGCCTGGCTTCAGGACGATCGATACAGGGTTGATACTCAGCAGGCCCACATCTGTAGAACTCCTGGCCCAAAGTGTATCAGGCAAACTGGCTAACAGTTTGTCCGTATCAACATGGTCTGTGTTTTCTCCGCCATGTGATCTAGGCAGAGAATGTTTCTCAGGTAACAATAATGTGAATGATCTGTGTGTGATCCTGTAAGTATCAGTTCTGGAGAATAGTGTAAGTATGGATTTTGTGTAGGCACCCATTCCCTTACAGCCAGACAGCGTCTCATCACAGGACCTAAATTCTTCGCATCGGCACCAGATACAACCATCAATGACACATGTGGAGCTGATACATCGCCAAGCATATACAGTTGCAGTAACGTTGCAGGCAACTTCACACCTGCCACCACTCCCTCCGGGGCCACATAAATGTCCATGATTTCAGCCACTGGAAATTCACCAGTCTCTTGACAATGTTCAAGCAGTCCTGTCCAGAGCACATCGTAGTCCCCATCACCACAAAGGTCATAGTTCAGCGTGCAATGTGCCACATCAGGAAGCGTGTCATAAGATCTTATGACATTAATCCAGGCGTTCCAGCTCTGCAGCGTGTCGTACAAGAGCGTAGTTGTAAAGTCAGGAACTGCTCCCCACCAAACTTCAGCTTGAAATTCGGCTGGACCAGACTCAGCAGAAGTCCCTTCAACCTGGAGCATCTGATGAATGGAGCTTTTCACTGTAGCACAGTACTGAACAGTTCCATCAGGAAAACTCAGCTGGACGTTGTCAGGACTCATCATCAAAGTCACGTTCTGATCACACAGAATGTCTCGTCCAATAAAGTTCACTGGACATATGTCAGAAATCAGGAAGGAGTGTTCAAAGCGCAGATTATTCCACACGAGAGCGGCCACTCCTCTGGCTTGATCGTGGGAGTGACGTGTTAACTGACGAATACCTGGCGCCTGTATCAACCATACACATGTGATTTCGGCCGTTAATGGTTAACGATACCAAAAAGGCTCCAAATACAAGACGCCACCTACTGCCGGACCAGGGCACCCCTATTGGATAGGATATTGGCCTGGGGCCTGATTATTGGCTCCCGGCATAGGACCATGTGGAGTATTATCTGGTGGTGGTGTATATACGTCATGTGGATAACGAGCTGGTGTCACCTCCTGTCTCGATAAATCCTGTTTGGTCGGACATTGAAAATGCCAATGTCCCACCCCGTCACACCGGTGGCACCTGTCCGTGGGTCGAGGGTTGCCCCTCGGACGTTTGTACCGACCCCTGCGCCAGGATGTGGATGGGCCCAGAGGTCTCTGTTGATATGAATTATCAGATGATGTAGGAGGACCCTGAACCTGGGGCATCTGGATTGCATTCACCTTTGTGAAATTAAGTTTGTCACGTATGTCTTTTAATTGGGCCTTAGCTAATTGAGTTTCAAGGGATTTTAATTCCCTGTCATCAGACTCCCTCTTATCAAAAGATTGATCAATAAAATGAACAATGTGGGCTGCCCATAAATCATAATCCATCTTTGTCAGGCCAACAACAGACGCCAAGCTCTTCTTAACATCATCAGACAGAGAGCTCTCTACAGCACCTCTGAACAACAGTTGAGTCGTAGGATCAATCGTTGGATCATTTCCAGTTCTATTTTCCCACAAGAGCTTAACTCTAGATAAGTAGGTCGTGCCCCGTTCTGTAACAGCCGGAGGAATCTCACACAAGTCTGAAGATTTCATAGACGTCGGATATTTCTCTCGTATAATTGGCCATAAAATTTGAACGTGGTCGTGCAGTGTGTCACTGTCTGGGTCCAATTTAGTCCCAGCAGCCTGTTCTATTTCAGTCAAACTACCAAACGACGTGCATGCTGTGAAAACCCTCCTCCAATCACCCAGACATGGCACAATTCCGGCGCATGCCTCCAGAAAAGCGCGGATCCAAGCCGAACCTCCTTTCTGGATATCAGGCAAACGCTGACGGATCAACTCAGTATCCTGCAAACTAAAAGGCGTGTAAGTCTGTTTGCGGACTCCCTCAGCTGTGGTGGAAGAAACGAGAGGTAACATGAATTGAGCAGGAGGCACTGCGTCAAGGCATGTGTGAACATTATCAGCAATTCTATTTAACCGACCTGAATTTCCTCGCTGCCAGCCAGTGACCTTATCAAAAGTTGTGGCAGGAGGCCTGAGGTCAGGACAAGCAGTTGGACCAGGACAGGTCAGTGGCACGGAGTCATATGAAGCCCCCAAAGATGTCACGCTGAAAGAAGCATCAGAGGACGGTGGACGAAACACATCACCTCCCCTTTGTTCACCCACAGAGCCAGGAGTGGTGTGAACACCACCCATCAATGTTTGCACATGGTCTTGCACCATATTCCTATTTTCAGCTGATTTTGTCTGTAAAATACCTCCTGTAACGAGAAGCAAGTCTGAGCTGGATCTAGTGTGTTCAGAACCAAGTGAGAGCTCTGCCAGATTTATGGATGATAGCTTCGTCAATGGCATTTGGTTGTGTGGATTTAATCCCACAGGTGCATACGGGGGAGGACGAGGAGGAGGAGGAGGTGCGGGGCAAAGAGGAGGAGGGGGGAAGCACAAGGCCGTTGAGCTTCAAGGCATGTCTCCGTTCTGCCAGTCATGACCATAACGTGCGCCTTTTCAGCCTCCATGTTTTCATAAAATAGCACAAACAGTCACAGCAACAATAAAAAAATAAAACAACCCAACCGTGAACTATCAATTAACTAACTACTTAACTGTGGAGTCTTTCCAACAGCAGCGTTGAACTTAAACGAACAAACAATAAATCTGAGCCGTTCCCTGGACCAGAACTTACAGAATGGTCCAGTGAACTCACCTCACTCAGGGGCAGCTGTGTTACAGGCGCGGGGGAGCGGGGGGGGGGTAACCTCAAGGAGATGTCTCTTCCCTGGTACGAGCATGGAAGGAGGAAGAGGTGGGGGCCCTGTGGTGTCAGGCACTAAGGTCTTATCTGTTGACGGCCATAAAACTGAATGTGAGCCAACAACTTGTCTCTGTGAAACTGCCCTGTGCACACTTCTCAAGCAGATTTCTGTCCAACAGCAGATGGAGACAGGTCATCCACAACAGGAAACATTCCTGACCGACACATGTTATTCACCCAAGAAACTAAACGTCTTTTCTCATCAAGAACATTCTTGACAGCTACCTTCCGACTCCATGAAACCCATAACAGATCCTAATGTGCCAGGGGCACAATTCTCCCAAGTTTGTATAGGTATGTCAGACATTATAATAATGTTATACACGTGTTTTACAAGGGTGAAGTGAGCAAACCTCCAGCCAGGACCATGGACAGCTGCAGTAGCCAACCAAGAAACTGCCTGTTTTAAATCACCCTCCTAAAACACCCAACAAAAATGCCACCCCAGAGCACAGCAGTGGCAGTCACTATTAGACTTCACAATTTGACCTACTGCCGGCAAATACACCCACTGAAACAATATATAAAATAAAAAATCTTTCCCTGTTGCCTTAGTTTGCGTGTTCACAGCACTTTCTGGAGTACAGGCCACAAGCCTCTAAATGAAACAGAAAATAAATAGAAAAAAAAATGAATAAAGAAAAGAAAATAAAAAAAAATAATAAATGAAAAAAAATAAAAAGTTTGCGACCTATACACCAGAAAATACGGCAATCAACTTCAACTGGGAAGGGGAAGAAAAGATTTGACTCTAACGGCGATCACTGGTCCCGGATTGTGAACTAAATCACCTTCTCGGCAACTCTTGTGAACCCGGAGCGGCCAAACCACTCTGTACGGCAAGCCGTGTGCTGGATGAAAGCCAGTGCGACTCTACGGCGATTAAATCCCGGAGTTCACCTCTGACCTCAGCCCCACAGCTCCCGGAGCCCATAAAATAAACAAATAAAAAAAAGTCTCCCAGCCAACAGGCCGGAGCTCATAGATGGGGAAAAAACGCAAACTTAGGCACTCATACTCTCACCCTTTGTGTGTGTGGACTACAGGTATTCCCCGATTTACGAGCGAGATCCGTCACAAGGAGGCGCTCGTAAACCGGAAATCTCGTAATTTGGAACGGCCGCCATTTCTCTCGTAAACCCGGAAGTCCGCTCGTAAATTTCGCCAGCGCACCTAAAAACACTCTATTTTCATCTAAAAACTACTTTTGAGTGCATAAAAATGATCGGAAACGTGTGTTTATATGCTTAACTTGC
>JBBPBX010072544.1:0-18040 GCA_038048925.1 Garcialebias charrua
AAAAGGGATTTTGACCAATCACAAGATGATTTGGAAAAATGTGTGGTGGAGAAGGATACGTATTACCATCAATACAAGTCGCTTCAGGCGGATTGTGGGGAGGCACGAGACGCGCTGGAAAAATGCACGGACACCCTGGAATCATTATCACTACGGTACACAAGGCTGCAAGAAGATTATAGAAAATCACAAGAACAGCACATGATGTTACAACGTGAAAATGATGGGTTAAAAGTCCAACTGAATAGTTGTAAAATAGAGCGTGCATCAGCAATGAACAAACTCTTTGAAGAAGAGAGAAAATGTTTGGGTCTCATGAGTAAACACCTTGAGAACTCACCGCCTCCGCTGCCTCCTCCCATACCTGATGACCTACTCCCTCCTCCACCGCCCCCGCCCATGCCAGATGCACTACTCCCTCCAACACCACCGCGCCGTCCCTTAGGGCCTCTAAAACCGACAATCCCACCGGATGCACCGGTGGGTGGATCTGATAATAACCCACAAATACCTCTATCAATGGCTGAACTACGGAATATGGCGAAAAGCATTCAAACCTTCGCCCCTGGCCCAATGGGCTCACACGAAACCAAGATCTATCTCGAGGACCTTGATTTCCAGCTTCAACGTTTCCCAGAAGCTACAGATGATGATAGAATCTGTCTGTTAAGGTTAACATCGGACAGGACGGTGCATGCTTTTATGAAGCGTCAACGAGAAGCAGTGATGAAAGACTACAGTCTTCTCTGTGCTGCGCTGATAAGGGAGTTTTCTCCTTGCACGGGGCCCGATGGCATCATAACAGCAGCTAACATCAAGCAAGGTAGGAATGAACACCCAAGGTCATATTATGACCGAATATTCCGTGCCTATTTCGGGGACAGATGCGAACCTGAAATGGAGGAGGAGGTAGGGTTTAAGTATATTTTCAGCCAAAACCTCTGCCCTGACATAAGAGAGAAAGTACATGTCAGCGCAAACTATAAACGGAGGTCCATCGAAGACATAAGAGAGTGCGCGATAGATGTTTTTACAGGTCGCACACCAAACAAAACACCCTTTGAAGTGTGTCCTGGTGAAAAGGTCAAATACCAAACGCTAGACCTTGAAGGAGCAAGAGCGCCAGCTCACTCTTTTAAGGAAGCCGAGAATAAGCAAAATTTCCAACCTGACAGACCGCAAAATGAAGGTGTCCGCTGGAACAAAGACCCCAAGTGGTACAGGCCGCATCAAGAGGAAGAGCCCCATCAAAAAAGGAAGGCTTTCCAAAAGAAAAAGAAATATGGGTCCCAAGGAGACTCATATGAAAGAGGGTGGTCCCAGAGAGGACCCCCGAGCAATGCGCCAGCTCCTGCACCTCAAACTGAACAGTCTGGGGCGAGGAAAAACCCACAGAAGTTCCAGAAAAAAGGCCCTAAACCTCTGTCTTCAGAAGAGATGGAGAACATACGTCGGTTGTTAGAAAGTTTGAAAAAAACAAACAAGGAAAACAAACCTGGTGTGATGTGTAGCACTATCATTGATAGTGACTCAGAACACACAAATAACAGCAATGCCACGATTGCTGACAGTCACCAAGATACTGATGGTCAGGATGCTGACAATCAGGGTATAGACAGTCAACAAGATGTTGACTGTAAACATGACATCATTGTTACAGAGTCCGAGAGCCCCTCATCAGAAAAAGGGGGGGAAAGCGCACTCACCAAAGACAATGACTCGTCACAGACCGATCACTCAGACCCATGTGTGACTGCACTACCAATACAGGTGAATGAAATTCACACAGACAATGGTAGACGTAACAAACGTCGAAAAAAACCTGATAGGTTCCTGTGTAACATTATCAGGAAGGGGCCCGCTAAGAAGGCTTACCTGTCAATCACTTTAGAAGGGGTCCTCACAGAAGAGGCCCTCCTGGATGGTGGGGCTGACATAACCATTATGTCTCCCACACTGTTGAAGGAGCTAAGGATAGCCGCTAGCGGGGTTGACAGGGAAATACCCCTCAAAGAATGTGCTGTAGTACTACAGGGACTCTCAGAGACGAGTACAACCCTTACAGCTATAGCCATGGTTCATATGCAGATTGGTGAAATGACGCTATACCACCCGGTACACGTGTCCACCGTTGACTCATTCCCATTTTTGGTTGGCCAAGACTTTATAAACCGCTTTGACGCGATTATAGATTATGGCGATCAAACAATGTGGACCAGAGTGAGCCAACCACTGCCGATCGATATGCCTACACATGGTGACACTGACTGTTTAACAGCAGGTACCGCGGAAGGCACAAAGGGGTCCTCCAACGAGAGCACAATCCCGGTAAGTGAACCTTCAGCAACAGGTGAGGCAGAAAAGGCCCAACAAGAGAGCCTCCTCTGCGAGCTGAAACAGTCAGCACTCACTGAACACTACCTACCGCAGGTAGTCAAAGGTGTTGAGATCCAAGGATCCCACACCGATGATGCTGTTTTGTCTCCTTGGACGGAGAAATCAGCGATCAGCCAAGCTTTCTATGGAACCTTGGTTAAAAAACAGTTGGGTCTAGAAATGAACAAAAAGGCTTTCCGCTTTTCGTTGGACCCCAACGATAAACAGGTAATGACCGCAAAAGGGATCATTGACCTGAAACTGATCTGGAACCAACGAGAACTGGATCACCCGTTCCTCGTGGTCCCGAACTTACCACATGCAACCTACATAGGCTCCGACATTTTGGTAAGGTTAGGTGTCCGAGTGGACATCAACAACAATGTACTGTGGTCACTAAACACAGCCACAAAGGACTCTCCTGTGCTAACAACAGAGAACCTTAAGGCTGGACAGACCATTCCAGAGGTCTGTCAGATTGCTAACAGCCATAACACTGCGGTACCACCTCAGGTTATGAACAAGCCGGTGATGTGTCACATCATGAAAGGACAAGCTATTAGCACAAAACTGGCATACTTTCAACCATCTCCTATGTTTTTCAACTTAGGACTGTCCATGGAGGCCACATGCCAAGTGACCCTCGACTGCAGAACCACGACTGTTGCTGTGTGCAACACAAGCACAGAAGAGGTACTGATCCCAAAAAACACACAGCTAGGATGGTTGATCTCCACTGATTTTCATGATTTTGAGCTAAGCATTCCATTTCTGGGAGGACTCCCAGAGAACTTGATCCCATATCAACACACGGGGCAAGTCTTGTTCACGAAACCAACACAGGCCATAGCTCTTTTCTCCCCCACTGAGTCCGACCAGGACACTGTCCGCAGGTTCGGTTTCAACAAAGGAGACAGTCTATGCCCCCAAACTTACAGTGCACTACCTGTTGACAGGTTTTACGACACTGAAGGGGACTCACTGGAGCTCCCCAAAGAACAAGAATCCCTCTCAGTTGCTTCACAGATTGACCAGGTGGTCGCCCAAGCCGACGCCCTGAAAACTGATGAAGAAAGGGACAAACTTCGCAAAGTTCTTCTAAAATATGAGAAATCATTCTCAACTGACTCGATGGATTGTGGGTTGACCACGCTCCACACAGTGAGCATCCCAACCCCGCCTAATGCTCCCCCTGCATTTGTCAGACAGTACAAGATTCCTCTGGCAGCACATCAACCTATCAGAGAAATCATTAATGACCTGTTAGAAAAAGGTATCATCCGATACTGTAACAGCACTTACTCTGCGCCTTTATGGCCGGTGTTAAAACCTAATGGTAAGTGGAGACTCACTATAGACTACAGAAAGCTGAACAAACAAGTTCCCTTATCCAGATGGCCTATGACGCAACTCCAACAGGAACTGCCCAAGGTCACCAATGGTAAGTACTTCTCGACTCTCGACGTCGCCTCTGGTTTTTGGACCATCCCTGTGCGCGCCGAGGACCAGTACAAACTAGCTTTCACTTTTGGTGGCCGTCAGTACACCTTTAACAGGTGTCCCTTTGGCTACGCTAACTCACCTGCAGAGTTCAACATCTTCTTGAACAAAGCATGTCCAGACGCCCACGAGCGTGGGACACTGATCTACGTGGACGATGTCCTTTTGAGACAGCCAACACTGGACTCACATTTGGCTGAGATCGACCACGTTCTGAATCAGCTGACAACTGCTGGTGCTAAAATATCACTGTCAAAATGCCAATGGTGCAGAACCAAAGTGGACTACGTTGGCCTACTTGTAGGTCCTGACGGAGTACAACCACAGCTGACTCGCACCCAAGGCCTCGACAATCTCAAAGTCCCCACCAATCTCAAAGAACTACAAAGTTTTCTGGGCGTGTGTAACTACTCGAACCAATTCATCGAGAACTATGCGGACCTTGCGAAACCACTGACTGAACTCCTTAAAAAAGACGTACCATTTGTTTGGACTGACAAACAGCAACAGGCAATGGACGCTCTTATAAACAGGATCAAGTCAGCCCCTTGTTTAGTCTACCCAGACTACAACAAAGAGTTTTACTTGGAAGTGGGCTTCTCAGCTCATTGCATAAGTGCGGGTCTGTACCAGATACACGACAGAGACAAACGTGTGGTAGCCTACGCCAGCAAAACGATGGCAGGCCCCGAGTTGAGATTCTCAGACTGTGAGAAAGCTTTACTGACCACAGTGTGGGCAGTTAAACATTTCTCCAGCTACATTGGTGGACAGAAAATCATTGTGGAAACACAACACCAGCCAGTGACCTTTCTTAACAGTGAACGCATCAGAGATGGTGTGGTGACAAACTCACGTGTTGCAACGTGGCTCATGGCGCTTCAAAGTTTTAACCTAGACATACGTTATGGTCAAAACAAGAAGTCTCATCTGGGGACGGACTTGGCAATCTGCCAGAAGTGTACACAAGATGTACCAGCCACCCAGCCGCCGGTTGAGGTGAAACCCCCAGTAACTGAAGACCCGAATCACCACTTCTTTGATGACAATATCTGCAAAGATATGACAACATTGTACGTGGATGGATCTTCATTCCTCCGCGACAAGATCTGCAGAGCAGGTGTTGGAGGGGTCCTCCTCCAAAACCGAGAGCAGATAACTTTCAGCTACAAATTAGGATCTCAGACTTCTCAGTACGCTGAGATTGCAGGAATCCTAATAGCTCTCCAGATGGTAGTAGAACGCTCTATCAAGACGCTAGTCATCTGCACTGACTCTAACTATGCTCGTTTGAGTTTCGCTTGTCACCTCGCTGTGTGGAAACAGAACGGTTTCCTAACAAGCGACAGAAAAGTGGTCAAACACAAAGAGCTTTTCATAGCGTGTGATCACTTGGTGACATCACACGACTTACAGATCTACTGGAAGAAAGTTCCAGGGCATTCTAGAGTCCCAGGCGATGACAAGCACTACAATGACATTGCAGATTCCTTAGCCAAAGAAGGAGCCGACGAAGGTCCTCTATGGTCCTTCGACCCCTCCTGGTTAATCAAGACTCTGTCAACACAACCTACAGTCAGAGGTTATGGCAGTCACACGTGCACAGGCCGCAGCCAGACCTGCTGACAACGCAGTCTCTGTACGACCTGCACTGACTGACCCAGACATCATCCAACTACAGAAGTCGGATCCTGCTATCAACTCCATGATACTGTACCTGACTGATCCGAACAAAAATAGTCCGTCTAAAGACGACCTGGATTCCGATCCAGACCTTAAGGTCCTCTATCAGCTGCGCAAACAGCTAAAACTAATCAAGGGCATCTTAACTTTCGCTCATGGACCAACGTCCTCACCTGTGTTCGTGGTTCCCCATGACCAAAGGGGGGTGATGTTAGTTCATGCCCATGATCTCCCGTCCGCAGGACACAAAGGAGATAAAGCCACGCTGACGGCATTAAAACAAATTGCCTATTGGCCTGGAATGAAGAAGGATGTCAAGGACTACATTGAAGGGTGCGTGGTCTGTGGCCAGTTTCAGCCAACCAGACCACTTCACAGAGCACCACTGCAAAGCAGAGGCATTGCATTCCCATGGTCTGACCTCCAGATCGACTGGGTTGGACCACTCACTAAGAGCTCTAGAGGAAATAAATATTTTCTCACGGTAACCTGTGCATTCACCAAATGGGTAGAATGCCTACCAGCTCCTAACGACACAGCACAAACCACTGCTATGTTGTTAATGAATCATATATTCTCAAGGTTTGGACTTCCCCTTAGGGTGAACTCAGACCAAGGTACACACTTCACAGGTGAAGTGATGAAAGAACTGTGGAAGACGCTAGGCGTCAAGGCCAACTTTCATGTCGGCTACCACCCACAGGCTTCAGGCCAAGTAGAGAGAGCAAACAGAACTGTGGTGAGTATTTTGAAGAAATACGTGGCTGCAAACCACAAGGACTGGGACGTGAAACTCCCTCTGGTCCTCATGGCCATAAGAGCCACTCCACACACATCAACTGGCATCTCTCCCTTCGAGATGATGACCGGTCGACAAATGACTCTCCCTCTACACCTGTTGTACCAACCAGGCGACGCCGCCATGGCGACAGCCTACACCACACAACAATACATGAAAGATTTGAATGTACACCTCAGAAACACTTTTGCTTTCGCCCAGAAAAACCTGGAAAAATCCGCTGAAGGACGCAAGGCGTACTACGACCAGAAGGCCTCTCACAATGAACTCCAAGTGGGAGACAGAGTCTGGTACTATACGTTCGCCCCAGCAACCGGGAAAGGAGGGTCCGAGACCGGAACTCTCGCCCGCAAACTAATGCCCAGGTGGACTGGACCTCATCTGATAACAGACAAAGTGTCCTCAGTCGTCTACGAAATCAAAATCAGCAAAGGCCGCAAAGAGCCAATTGCTAAATGGGTACATCGAAATCAGATCAAACCTTACAAGGCGTTCAATGAATCCACAAAAGACAAAGATCTCACAAACACACCGACTTCATGGGATAATAAGGTCGTCCAAACACAAGTTAGTAAATAAACTAATCAGGTTTAAACTACCATATTTCCCACCCTATAAGTCGCATTGTCCAATTTGAACTTAGAAACGCTAAGCCTAAAACCCACAACAAAAAACTAACCTTAACAACCGTTTAAATCCACGAGATTTAATTTGACCTCGGTCATAAAGTTGAGACCTGTTTTTCTTGTGTGTTGCACTTTGGAATCTGACGACAAGAGTGTGTCGAAGCAGTGAAACGTTGTTTCCTTGTTGTTTAGTCATTACTGTTGTCATTAGTTGAGATATTGTTTGGTTCTGAACACTCCCAGCCAAAAAGGTTTTGCATTAACATTGGTTAATGAATGATATGGATTTAACTATGCCAACATGCAGTTCGTTTTGTTAAGTCTCAATCGTTGAAGAGTCAATGTAGTTTAAAGTTGCTCAAAGTACAATAAACTACATTGACCTCACAATTTCTAAATTGAACCGATCCGATCGTTTCATTTCTAGATTGTCTATTCATTTTGATGAGTCTCGCCATAGACTTCAAAATTTATTAGGAATACCAAATCCTACGTCGTTCGTCTAAAAGACAACAGACATTTAGATCAAACTATATTTCATTTTTATTTTAGTTTAACCTAAACTAAGTAATGAATGGAGGAATAGTTTGGAATTAGAGGCCTTCGTTACAGAAGCCCTCCAAAATTTTATAGGTACAAATCCCTATATCTAAATTTACAGAATTGATCCACCCCTTAATTGGTAGTTATAGCTGATCTAAACCATGATAGCTTACATACCAGGTGCATATAGGTAAGGCTTAATGTAAAATCCCAATCATAAGCCCACCTAAAACCACATAATTGCATGACACATAGAACCAGAGTGGCACTGACTGGAAACCAACCAGCCACCAACCATCGATGTGGGGACCTGCAGCTCCAACGCTTGGTCTTCAACCTTCATCCAAGGGCCGCCTCCTCTGCGTCAATCGAGGGATCCCCTCTACATGCTGATTATGAAAACAATTGTTGCTGATCATTCAACAAAACTAATCGTTGGGGATTTACTGCTGTGGAATTACCGCTGTGGATTATAAGACTTTGCTTTCCAAGGGATCACAGACTTTGTTTTCCAAGAGTTAACAGACTTTGTTTTCCAAAGGATTAAAAGCTTTTCGCAATGGGATTACCTACGAACAGTATGGAATTTCCAAAAACTTTATGGGATTATAATTTTTGATTTTTTTTTTCCACTTGCTGGATTACTTCAAGATCAAAGACAGTTCAAGGTTTCCTTTCGTGTTGGACCCCATCCCCAAGGACTGGCGATGGCTTCCAAAAGGGGGGAGATGTAGTGGACCTACCCAGGGTCAAATTAAGGTTTTTGAACTGTCCAGTGATGACCTTTACTGACCTCTCAGTAAAGCAAGACATTTACTACAAAATTATTCATTTAGCTATAATCTGATAACATAGTCACCAATAAGAGACTATTTCTATCTTTGATTTTAGGCTGATGTGATCAAAAGAATAACTTTTGTCATTTTCATGATGTGTGCTTTTAAGCTGTGTTATTCTGTGAGAGTTAAACTGTGTTTCACTGCTGTGTCAAAGGTGCAATCTCGGGTCACAGAGACTTCTTTTAATTTTGTTAATTCAAATGTTATCAAATGAATAATTTTATTTGTAAGAGCATCAGTACATTTTAATGTCAGATAAATCAAATACTCTGCTTAATTCAAAATGTTGTACATGGAGGATTTCTCCTCTCCTCTCGAACTTGCATGTGAAGATAAAAGGAACACTTTATCTCATTCATTTTAGCTTGAGCTCAGGACAATCTAGACACCCAAAGACTTTTGTTTTTGTCCTATTTAATAATCAAGCTATTATCATTAATAGGTCCCATATGTGATGCTTAATGACGTTGTTTTAATCAAACCAACAGTATTTTGTTAAAGTGTTAAAGCAAAGGAATCAGTTTTATGATAAAATGCTGACATCTGAAACTAACACTTTATCTTTCTGACAAACTAATCTTTTGACCCCCTTTCAACATGTTGATGTCATCCTCACATCAACTTATGATGCCATTCGGCCAATCAGAAAGAACACATTTTCTGGGTCACGTCTCAGTTAAAACCTTCACATCTTACTTTCTCTGGAAGTCTGCTGGAGTAAGCCTCAAACTATGGTCTTCTCCAAAGAACTGATGATCGTCTAGTCACACGCTAAGGACACGTCATTCAGTTAAAAGATTTATAACATGCCTGTTATAAATCTATTTCAAGCCGTGAAAAGCTCTCTTTTATTGACATTCCTTTAAGGAACGTCTTATCTTGGAAACACCACCAGGAGCTGCCGTTACTTTCGGTTCGAGTCAAGGCGCACGTCTGGAGACGCTGAGAATGGTAAACGAACTGACCAAACTGGACCGAGGGAGACTGACCATCTTCACGAGGTAACAAGTCGTCAAATGCTTTGCCAAGGGTACCAACGTGTAGCTTTAATCGGCCGGAGAACTGCCATGTTTCTGGTTAAAACACATCAAGATAACTCCCTGACTCTTAACTTTTCTTCCTCCATAAATTTCTCCTCCTAAACCTTTTCCCTCTCTATCTAAGCTGGAAACTATTTTAAGCTGAAATGCCCACAGACTAAATATGTTAACATCCAATATTTATGTCTGTTGTGTTAAATTTAAGTTTGCTGACGTATTAATTTGAAAGAAAGTGAAATCATGTCAATCAAGTGTAATGGTGTTAATTTAGTTGATTTATTTTAAATAAATGATAGTGTCTCTTTGACATATCAAACTAAGTTAACGTCTTTGTCACTTAATGGCTTTGTGTATTTATCCATCATAAAGATCACAGAAATATTGGGTAAACTGAAAAAGAACAGAATCCGTGAACATTTACTATTCAATCTGAATAAGTAGATTAATTAAGGATAAAGAGGTCAGTATTAATATTGACCTCCTCATAATTCTTACAGTAGGATCTTATCTCTGGATGGATCTCGTGGCGTCAATCTTCTGTAAAGTAGAAAAAGAAAACTTGTCTTGTCATAGACAGTGTGTACAGTACAGTATTTGTACTAAAATGAGTAAATAAGGCATTTACTTAACAGATCTGTCATTAAATAATATAAATAAATATAAATAATACTGTATAAACACGTGTGCAACACAGTTATATTATTTAATGACAGATTTGTTAAGTAAATTCTTTATTTACTCACATTTTAGTACAAATGTAGCTTCATGTGCACTTTTCTCCTCTTTAATTTACATCATTATTTTAAATGTGCTTTAATAACTCTGGTTTAATGACGGGTCAGGTTTTGAGGCCTAGTCATTGTTGACACGGTCTGTCTTTGAAAAAAGATGTGTAAACTGTCTCAATCATATCTAACCAACAATTTAACTAAAATAATACAGCCCCCCAAAAAAGTCCAGGCTCAACAAGAACCAGCACTTTGTTGTGAGTGTTACCGTCTGGAAGTTAGCCTTTAAAGTAGCTACATGCTAAGCTAACCACAGCAGTACCACAGCAGTACAGACGCTAAATCATGGGGAAAAAAAACAGCTACTAAACAGATGGTTATACTCCAATATTGTTCTGACATGGTTTCACAAAATGATTTATATAGAATATTTTGTTTACCGAACTAAAGTTGATCGGAGCGCGACGTCTTCGAGAGCAGGTCCGAGGCTGAGTCAGACAGAGGAAAGAGCCGCTGTAGGCTCCTCCAATGGACATAGATCCTTCACGTTTACAACAGCGCGTTGCTCAAACGTATACCTGGCTGTAACACCCTCTAACCCAGCAAGAAACAACCCAAAAAATTAAAAAACGAGAGAAAATAAACTGGTGTCCCGGCTTGTTTTTCACAGCAAAACACACGCTACAGGACTTCCGCCGGAAGTTTACTCCCGGGAGGGGGCGGCACCGGACTGTCATGGCGGCCTACATGAGCTTTTTGCGAAAGAGGTGGATAGT
This sequence comes from Garcialebias charrua, assembly GCA_038048925.1. NCBI lineage: Eukaryota > Metazoa > Chordata > Actinopteri > Cyprinodontiformes > Rivulidae > Garcialebias > Garcialebias charrua. Next base: position 10,911 of record JBBPBX010072544.1, read on the forward strand.
CTGCTTTGGGGGGGAAGAAAGGAGGGAAGGGGGAAGAGGAGGGGGAAGAAAAGGGGGAAGAAAGAGGGAAAAATAGCGGTTGATCCCAGAGTTGCGGGTTCAATCCCAACAGTCGCCATGTCATGTTTTAGTGGGAAAAAAATTACTACAATTAATGTTTAAAGGTATTGTGACATCATGTTGGAAATTTGCATATTTGTCACAACATATATATCTTATATCATTAAGTTATGTTCGTTTTTGCAAAATAAATTATAAATATATTAAAATTTCATTATGGTAATTTTTTCGCTGGGATACGCCCCTAGAAATCCGAGAATTTCCGCATACGTCATCAGTGACGTGCCCCTGGGAAGCCGCTGCTCCAACGCACATGTAAATATATCTAAATATTAATGGCGGAGCATGTCGAATCAGATGAGTGCAGCATTTCTAGTGTTGATCTAAGCGATTTGTCTTCAGTTTTGGAAGGTGAAGTTAGTTCTGGTGATTCCAGTAAGATTCAGAAGACTTTTAAAACCGGATTCTATTCCTACTATTTTTAAAAGAATATCTACAGAAGAAAGTCCCACAGCTACCACATCTAAACAACGTAGGAAAGCTACCGTCGGAAAACTGTCCAGGAAAAGAGTAAGTCTTTGTGTAAACATAATCGGAGCTGTGTAGTGTTTTAGATGATAAACTATATATTTAAGCTCATGTTGTTTTACTTTATATACTGTGAGTGTATAAAGCCAATTATCACGGAGGATTCTTCATGTGTGATGCTAAAAAAAAAATAGCCGACAGAAAATCAGGAGCAAACACACGTTGCTTGTTATGTATTTTTAAATTATGTCTGCACGATCAAGTAACATCAGTAAGTTTTTTTATTCAGGGAGGGTTTATTAATGAGAGTTTTGGATGATTTACTGTCTTAAAATGATAAATCTCAAACGCGATCGGGCGTAGCTTTTAGCTTAGCACAACAACAAAGAGAAGCCACATGAAGCTATCCTCACTTAGCTACGATGGATGAAATAAGCCGTGTTTAGATCACTTTTCCATTGATCGAGTGTCCAATAACTGTATTGGCTGAATAATAACCCTTCGATTGCTTTAATACATTCAAGTACTAACAATAATTTCTGTTTATTCAATGCTAAGAATGATAAACCCACATGAACCTCCAGCACGTTTTTTCAAAGCTGCATCGTGTATTAAAAGTTTTCCATTGATAGAGCATAAAATAAAATGATTAGAGCAAGATTAAAACTTCTACTGCTTATATTGACCAAAGTTACTTTACTTTGACGAAACAAACTCATAAAATTATTTGTTGTCAGACTCAACCTTATGAAAAACACTGTTAATTTTCTTATTTACTCATTTCATAAAAGCAAATTAAATCATGGGATCTAATCAATTCATGAAGGATCTAGTGAATTCGAATCATATTTTATAATTTAGACAGTAGAATATTTAGATGTCTAATTACCAGTACAAATTTCATTCTGTCAACAATAATGTCAAAATACTTTGGGTGCTCTACACAACAATACTAAAATACCCACTTTTGCATAATAAATAACAAAATTATTTTTTGGAAAATAGCTAAATAAATAATATGATATAAGTAAGTTTTTACTATATCATCACTCACAATTTCACCAACCTAAAAAAAAACATTACATTTATGTGTATGTTACATATTTTTGAACTTTTGTTAATGTTTATAGTGTGTAATGTTGTTTTTCTCTCTCTATGAAATTGCTGGAATTATGTCCAGCTTTCCAGGATCAACCATCTCAACATCTGATGAACCACAAGAGTCATGACCTTCAACTAGTCAAGTTACCAAGGTAAAGTTCTGGCATAAAAATCGCAATTCTTCTTCTTCTTTCGGCTTTTCCCTTTTCAGGGGTCGCCACAGCGAGTCATCCTCCTCCACCTCACTCTGTCCTCTGCATCCTCTGTCCTCACTCCAACTACCTTCATGTCCTCTCTAACTGCATCCATATATCTCCTCTTTGGCCTTCCTCTTTGTCTTTTTCCTGGCAGCTGCATTTCTAACATCCTTCTACCAATATACCCACTGTCCCTCCTCTGGACATGTCCAAACCATCTCAGTCTGGCCTCCCTAACTTTATCTCCCAGTTGTTCAACTGTTGTTCAAATCGCAATTAAAACTTGCTAAATAGTTTAAAAAAAAAAACAAATCTAAATCGTGATTCTGAATTATATAATTTTTATTTCTGTTTTCTTAGAATTCTCAAACCACACAAACAAGGTACAACTCAAGATCTGTCAGAGTACAAGTTTGTTTAAGAAAGGGCACAAAGAACAAAGGTATTTTGAAAAATAATGTTTTTTTGTTTGTTGTTTTCCTTTGACAGGCTATGTGGAAGCTGTTAGGAAGGAGGTAATTGCTCTCTGCACAGGTGAATTAGAGGACCAGCCTGGAGGTGAATCAGAGGACCAGCCTGGAGAAGTTCACGTGCCACCTCCTGTGGCGGTTCTGGACACGGGCCCACACGGGCCAGTGCCCGTGTATCACGGAGCCTGGCCCTCCCTCTGGCCCGCCCTCTGAGCAAGAAGCGGAAACCATCCGATACCAGCATAATTTACGTATCAGATTTTTGATCCAACCTGCCGATATTTTCTGATCCATGATGCACGTTGGCTTCAAACTATGGAATGGATTTCCTGAACGGAGGCGTGTCTCATGAACCCAGAGTAACAAGACCCGCCTCACATTCAGGAAATCCATGTCACAGTTTGCAGCCAGCTACAAGCGTGAGGACTTAACTGAGTACTGTACTCTGTTGGGTTTGTTTTGGCATCGTTTTGAAAAAGCGGGTCTTTTGTTTATGGATTTTTTACATGGAGCTGCTTGGTTATGGATTTTTTACATGGAGCTGGTCACAATTGGTTATGGATTGTTTACATGGAGCTGGACACTTGTTTCTGTCGCAAGTTCTGACAACACTACACTGGTGAGTAGCATCTTAGCTAGCAGCTAGCCGACTTTTCATCGTAATAAAGTAACATGTGTCCGCTGTGTGGAAGTATTTAAACACCGCAAGACAACAACGTTCAATGTCTGCAGGGCCATAGCGCCATGTTAAACCGCGGTCAAGTTAAGGCTGGGGCAAAGCTCCGCGCTCGAGCGAGCGCGGCGCCCCGCTGTGTGAGCGCCGTGCGAGCGCCGCTTGCACAAGCCTTTGAACGCTTGCGCGAATGCGCCAAGCTCTTTTTTTACGACCGCGCACGCTTGCACGAGCGTTCAAAGGCTTGTGCAAGCGGCGCTCGCACGGCGATCACACAGCAGGGCGCCGCACTCGCGCCGCGCTCGCTCGAGCGCGGAGCTTTGCCCCAGCCATTAGTTTTATGTTGGACATTTGAGCTCAGGGGCTTCAGCGGTGTGTTTTTCTTTTTCATGCCGGGAATGGCGCTCTGATTGCGGGCAGCTGCTGTCAGCTGAATTATAACCATTTTTGAGTTGGCTTATTTCAATTGCCTGCTGCAGCCATCTTCAAGTCAATTGTACTCAAAAGTTAATCATCAGTAAAGAAACATCCGTTTATTATTTCTTGAAAGATTTTTCAAAATCTGTCCAGAGGGTCATGAGATATTTTGCTAACAGACCAACACCATTGATTCTAAATAAATAACGCTATAATTTTAAAGAAAGATCTTATGCATTCTAAAAGTCCTTTGCTTATGCTTTGGGAATGAGTCTCAGCTACTACCACACCAAATTTTATCTCAATTTTTTGTCAAATTGACTGAGTTGTAGTCAATTTTGTGTTGTTCAGTTAGCTGTGGCAGCCATTTTGAATTGGATGTACTTTAAAAGTCAACCAGTCGTAGAGAGCCATTCAGTGATTATTTCTTGAAAGTTTAATCAAAATCTGTTCAGTTGTTCATAAGATATTTTGCTAACAGACAGATGCAGAATACAAACATAATTTGATAATTTCTGGCAAACCGATCAACAAATGAGTCACTCATTTGTTGATCGGTTTGCCAGAAATCATGATGCCAGAAATCATGAAATTCTGCGATTTTGTATTCATCAAAATCACAGAATACAGTTGCTGTGATAGTAGGGCAGCCAATGTTGTTACCTGTATATAATTTTGGACTGAGAAACTGAACCAAGACTTCACCTAACAGTTATTTTCATTATCATTTTATTTGCTTATTAATATATTTTATTCAGTCAATACAAATACTGTGTAAAATGTTTTATATTTTTCTCATTTGATTTTTTAAACTATTTTCTTTGGTTACAATGGTTAATCACTGCTTTAAAAAATAAGAGTCAAGTAAGATTTCGAATCTGTCTTTTTCTCCGAGATGAACGTGCCCCTCTGACAAAACCTCTGGCCCCAGCTTGGCCCCACCAGTACAACTGGTCTAGAACCGCCACTGACCTCCACTCAGCATCCAGATATTTACACAGCAGTTCCAGAAAGACGTTCCAGATACCAGTAATCATTCAACATGGGGCACTTGAAGCCAGTGTAGGTATCTGCTGCTGGAAAAGTGTTGCGGATCCTAGTCACAACACATGATCGAAGTGGAACTTTGTAGAACTCTGTAAAATAAAGATGTTTTAGTTGATTTTGTACAGATTCATACATTTCTGATTTTTGTTTTTAATAAATTTAAATTAGAAAAAACCCCAATGTCAAACAGAGAATTTTTTGGTGTCATTACATTTTGTAAAATGGGTAAATTGCCAATGTACCATTTGTTTAACATCTTAAAAATAATTTAATATATGTGTTTAAACTTTTTTCATTAACCACCAATAAATTACATAATATTTATTTTTATATGTAAATTATAAATATATATGTATATGATTAAAAAAATCAAAAAAGGCGTTCAATACAGGATCAACTGGACTCCTGTATTGAACGCCTTTTTTGATTTTATCATGTCCTGGACGACTGAGAATCTTCACCAGCATGATTAAAAAAAGGCATTCAATACAGAAACAACTGGACTTTATTTGTAACAGAAAACGTTTTGCTCTCTATCCATAGGGCTTTCTCAGTTCAATTGGATAGAGGGTGAAACGTTTTCTGTAAAGTCCAGTTGTTTCTGTATTGAACGCTTTTTTATTTATTTTATCATGTCCTGGACGACTGAGAATCTCCACCAGCATATAGTTATATAATTTTGTGATATATCAGATCTTTGCTTTATTTACAGTGGAGAAATATTTATATAACAATACAATTGTTTTGTGTTTTCATTGAATTCAAAATATTTTTTATGATAAAACTAAGCAGTAAGTAAGTAAGCAGTAATCATTAAATGCACTGATGTAATTTAGACAGAATTTCAGTTAAAATTCATTTTTGAAGTGATAATTCCTAAATATACTCTCAAGATATAGTGAACATTCAGTGTATTTACACATGCACATCTGTGGAAATAAGAATGATGTTTTTCATGTTAAAATAAACGTTAAAAAAGTACAGATACTTCAAAGGTACTCATATTTTTAAACTATAATTTATGTTGAATAATTATTAGGTACATTAATTAAAAAATTACCAATCAGTGCTCTGTAAATGAGATAGATCGGGTTCCATGACTTTTCCTGCCTAAAATCCTCCCTCCTCTGCAGCTGTCTCTCCTCCTCTGCAGTGTCGGTTCAGACTCACTTCCTGAACGGTAAGGTTCATATAAATACGGTTGAATACCTAAATTAAAACCTGCTGGCTCTTGTTCATCAACAGAACTAACTTCACCTTCCAAAACTGAAGACAAATCGCTTAGATCAACACTAGAAATGCTGCACTCGTCTGATTCGACATGCTCCGCCATTAATATTTATCTAGTGTATGCTTAAAATTATTACCAATAATTCAGAATTTGCAGCAGCTAATATTTACTCACAGTAAAAGACCGTAGACCTTATCGGTTTCAAAGAACCAAATATTTATTCATCAACAATTAAGACAGTGAATCAACCCAAAACAAAATACAGTAAATAACATTCTGTGAACTAAATAAAAACTATACAATGAAACAGTTTGTGAAGTTATTTAAAATAAAGAAAATGTTTATTTTTTCTTTTTAATTTGTTCCAGCCACTGCTCTTTAGTGAGACTTTCATTAGAGGGACAGTATTGTGTGTCCTGTTGCAGCTATGCGAAACTGCCCACATTTTTTGCATGTGTTGTGCAAAACTTTGCGTGTCAGTTTACGAGGTTCTCTACCAGGGTGAACAGGGGCCGCTCTGGGAGCCAGAGCAGGGGCCAGAGCAGGAGCCACAGCATAGCCAAGAGCAGGGGCCACAACAGAGCCAAGAGCAGGGGCCACAACAGAGCCAAGAGCAGGGGCCACAACAGAGCCAAGAGCAGGGGCCACAGCAGAGCCCAGAGCAGGGGCCACAGCATGAGCATATGGAGGAGAGATGGAGAAGTTCCACAAACTTTGTTGCTCTTGTGTAGTGAGGATAACAGATCCCTGTGGTGCCACTGGAGTAATTGCCACTAGCTGAGGCCTTTTGGGTGGGGCAGGGAGAAGCTGCCGCTGTCCTGATGGATTTGTCCCATCAGTGAATTGTAGCTTTCTTTTTAATTTTGACTGCCCCACAGTGTTGGATGGTAGCATGTACGTATGCAGTGGTCCTGAATGTGGTACGCCGTAATGCGGACGTATATTGGCAGGCAGAAGAGGGTCAGCCGCTACAGAAAACCGGCTGGGAAGGTTTATCCCTTTAAGTACCACAGCGGTTTCTTGCCTTTTTACCCTTTTGTTATGCCACTGAACCAGTGTGGTGTAGCTAACATGCACCAGCTGCAAGCTTGTCTGCTCCATCACAGATTCATTTGCCAGAACGAGCTGCCTTATCTTCCTATAGTCCTGAAGGATCAAGTCCCACCTGGAGACTGTGCCTGCCCCTTTTTTCTTTGGATTACGATGGATATTGCACAGCCGAACAAAAATGGTCTCCACCAGGCGGCAGCAGTCTGGCCATAGGGCAGATGGAGCTGGAGTGGTTAAAGCATGCCTCTTCACACTCTCAACTCCAGGAATAAATTCTTGCCTCTTCTTGGGGGACCTAAACCTCCCAGTGTTTAATCTCTCTTGATGCCTTGCAGCAAATACCGCCGTCTGTTTAT
>JBBPBX010072545.1:0-18040 GCA_038048925.1 Garcialebias charrua
TCTATCATGGTGCATCCTGCAGATGTTGGATGTTGTCTATCATGGTGCATCCTGCAGATGTTGGATGTTGTCTATCATGGTGCATCCTGCAGATGTTGGATGTTGTCTATCATGGTGCATCCTGCAGATGTTGGATGTTGTCTATCATGGTGCATCCTGCAGATGTTGGATGTTGTCTATCATGGTGCATCCTGCAGATGTTGGATGTTGTCTATCATGGTGCATCCTGCAGATGTTGTCTATCATGGTGCATCCTGCAGATGTTGGATGTTGTCTATCATGGTGCATCCTGCAGATGTTGGATGTTGTCTATCATGGTGCATCCTGCAGATGTTGGATGTTGTCTATCATGGTGCATCCTGCAGATGTTGGATGTTGTCTATCATGGTGCACCCTGCAGATGTTGGATGTTGTCTATCATGGTGCATCCTGCAGATGTTGGATGTTGTCTATCATGGTGCATCCTGCAGATGTTGGATGTTGTCTATCATGGTGCATCCTGCAGATGTTGGATGTTGTCTATCATGGTGCATCCTGCAGATGTTGGATGTTGTCTATCATGGAGCATCCTGCAGATGTTGGATGTTGTCTATCATGGAGCATCCTGCAGATGTTGGATGTTGTCTATCATGGTGCATCCTGCAGATGTTGGATGTTGTCTATCATGGTGCATCCTGCAGATGTTGGATGTTGTCTATCATGGTGCATCCTGCAGATGTTGGATGTTGTCTATCATGGAGCATCCTGCAGATGTTGGATGTTGTCTATCATGGTGCATCCTGCAGATGTTGGATGTTGTCTATCATGGTGCATCCTGCAGATGTTGGATGTTGTCTATCATGGTGCATCCTGCAGATGTTGGATGTTGTCTATCATGGTGCATCCTGCAGATGTTGGATGTTGTCTATCATGGTGCATCCTGCAGATGTTGGATGTTGTCTATCATGGTGCATCCTGCAGATGTTGGATGTTGTCTATCATGGTGCATCCTGCAGATGTTGGATGTTGTCTATCATGGTGCATCCTGCAGATGTTGGATGTTGTCTATCATGGAGCATCCTGCAGATGTTGGATGTTGTCTATCATGGTGCATCCTGCAGATGTTGGATGTTGTCTATCATGGTGCACCCTGCAGATGTTGGATGTTGTCTATCATGGAGCATCCTGCAGATGTTGGATGTTGTCTATCATGGAGCATCCTGCAGATGTTGGATGTTGTCTATCATGGTGCATCCTGCAGATGTTGGATGTTGTCTATCATGGTGCATCCTGCAGATGTTGGATGTTGTCTATCATGGTGCATCCTGCAGATGTTGGATGTTGTCTATCATGGTGCACCCTGCAGATGTTGGATGTTGTCTATCATGGTGCATCCTGCAGATGTTGGATGTTGTCTATCATGGAGCATCCTGCAGATGTTGGATGTTGTCTATCATGGTGCATCCTGCAGATGTTGGATGTTGTCTATCATGGTGCATCCTGCAGATGTTGGATGTTGTCTATCATGGTGCATCCTGCAGATGTTGGATGTTGTCTATCATGGTGCATCCTGCAGATGTTGGATGTTGTCTATCATGGTGCATCCTGCAGATGTTGGATGTTGTCTATCATGGTGCATCCTGCAGATGTTGGATGTTGTCTATCATGGTGCATCCTGCAGATGTTGGATGTTGTCTATCATGGTGCATCCTGCAGATGTTGGATGTTGTCTATCATGGTGCATCCTGCAGATGTTGGATGTTGTCTATCATGGTGCATCCTGCAGATGTTGGATGTTGTCTATCATGGTGCATCCTGCAGATGTTGGATGTTGTCTATCATGGTGCATCCTGCAGATGTTGGATGTTGTCTATCATGGTGCATCCTGCAGATGTTGGATGTTGTCTATCATGGTGCATCCTGCAGATGTTGGATGTTGTCTATCATGGTGCATCCTGCAGATGTTGGATGTTGTCTATCATGGTGCATCCTGCAGATGTTGGATGTTGTCTATCATGGTGCATCCTGCAGATGTTGGATGTTGTCTATCATGGTGCATCCTGCAGATGTTGGATGTTGTCTATCATGGTGCATCCTGCAGATGTTGGATGTTGTCTATCATGGTGCATCCTGCAGATGTTGGATGTTGTCTATCATGGTGCATCCTGCAGATGTTGGATGTTGTCTATCATGGTGCATCCTGCAGATGTTGGATGTTGTCTATCATGGTGCATCCTGCAGATGTTGGATGTTGTCTATCATGGTGCATCCTGCAGATGTTGGATGTTGTCTATCATGGTGCATCCTGCAGATGTTGGATGTTGTCTATCATGGTGCATCCTGCAGATGTTGGATGTTGTCTATCATGGTGCACCCTGCAGATGTTGGATGTTGTCTATCATGGTGCATCCTGCAGATGTTGGATGTTGTCTATCATGGTGCATCCTGCAGATGTTGGATGTTGTCTATCATGGTGCATCCTGCAGATGTTGGATGTTGTCTATCATGGTGCATCCTGCAGATGTTGGATGTTGTCTATCATGGTGCATCCTGCAGATGTTGGATGTTGTCTATCATGGTGCATCCTGCAGATGTTGGATGTTGTCTATCATGGTGCATCCTGCAGATGTTGGATGTTGTCTATCATGGTGCATCCTGCAGATGTTGGATGTTGTCTATCATGGTGCATCCTGCAGATGTTGGATGTTGTCTATCATGGTGCATCCTGCAGATGTTGTCTATCATGGTGCATCCTGCAGATGTTGGATGTTGTCTATCATGGTGCATCCTGCAGATGTTGGATGTTGTCTATCATGGTGCATCCTGCAGATGTTGGATGTTGTCTATCATGGTGCATCCTGCAGATGTTGGATGTTGTCTATCATGGTGCATCCTGCAGATGTTGGATGTTGTCTATCATGGTGCATCCTGCAGATGTTGGATGTTGTCTATCATGGTGCATCCTGCAGATGTTGGATGTTGTCTATCATGGTGCACCCTGCAGATGTTGGATGTTGTCTATCATGGTGCATCCTGCAGATGTTGGATGTTGTCTATCATGGTGCATCCTGCAGATGTTGGATGTTGTCTATCATGGTGCATCCTGCAGATGTTGGATGTTGTCTATCATGGTGCATCCTGCAGATGTTGGATGTTGTCTATCATGGAGCATCCTGCAGATGTTGGATGTTGTCTATCATGGAGCATCCTGCAGATGTTGGATGTTGTCTATCATGGAGCATCCTGCAGATGTTGGATGTTGTCTATCATGGTGCATCCTGCAGATGTTGGATGTTGTCTATCATGGAGCATCCTGCAGATGTTGGATGTTGTCTATCATGGAGCATCCTGCAGATGTTGGATGTTGTCTATCATGGAGCATCCTGCAGATGTTGGATGTTGTCTATCATGGAGCATCCTGCAGATGTTGGATGTTGTCTATCATGGTGCATCCTGCAGATGTTGGATGTTGTCTATCATGGTGCATCCTGCAGATGTTGGATGTTGTCTATCATGGAGCATCCTGCAGATGTTGGATGTTGTCTATCATGGTGCATCCTGCAGATGTTGGATGTTGTCTATCATGGTGCATCCTGCAGATGTTGGATGTTGTCTATCATGGTGCATCCTGCAGATGTTGGATGTTGTCTATCATGGAGCATCCTGCAGATGTTGGATGTTGTCTATCATGGTGCATCCTGCAGATGTTGGATGTTGTCTATCATGGAGCATCCTGCAGATGTTGGATGTTGTCTATCATGGTGCATCCTGCAGATGTTGGATGTTGTCTATCATGGTGCATCCTGCAGATGTTGGATGTTGTCTATCATGGTGCATCCTGCAGATGTTGGATGTTGTCTATCATGGTGCATCCTGCAGATGTTGGATGTTGTCTATCATGGTGCATCCTGCAGATGTTGGATGTTGTCTATCATGGTGCATCCTGCAGATGTTGGATGTTGTCTATCATGGTGCATCCTGCAGATGTTGGATGTTGTCTATCATGGTGCATCCTGCAGATGTTGGATGTTGTCTATCATGGTGCATCCTGCAGATGTTGGATGTTGTCTATCATGGTGCATCCTGCAGATGTTGGATGTTGTCTATCATGGTGCATCCTGCAGATGTTGGATGTTGTCTATCATGGTGCATCCTGCAGATGTTGGATGTTGTCTATCATGGTGCATCCTGCAGATGTTGGATGTTGTCTATCATGGTGCACCCTGCAGATGTTGGATGTTGTCTATCATGGTGCATCCTGCAGATGTTGGATGTTGTCTATCATGGTGCACCCTGCAGATGTTGGATGTTGTCTATCATGGTGCATCCTGCAGATGTTGGATGTTGTCTATCATGGTGCACCCTGCAGATGTTGGATGTTGTCTATCATGGTGCATCCTGCAGATGTTGGATGTTGTCTATCATGGTGCATCCTGCAGATGTTGGATGTTGTCTATCATGGTGCATCCTGCAGATGTTGGATGTTGTCTATCATGGTGCATCCTGCAGATGTTGGATGTTGTCTATCATGGTGCATCCTGCAGATGTTGGATGTTGTCTATCATGGTGCATCCTGCAGATGTTGGATGTTGTCTATCATGGTGCATCCTGCAGATGTTGGATGTTGTCTATCATGGTGCATCCTGCAGATGTTGGATGTTGTCTATCATGGTGCATCCTGCAGATGTTGGATGTTGTCTATCATGGAGCATCCTGCAGATGTTGGATGTTGTCTATCATGGTGCATCCTGCAGATGTTGGATGTTGTCTATCATGGTGCATCCTGCAGATGTTGGATGTTGTCTATCATGGTGCATCCTGCAGATGTTGGATGTTGTCTATCATGGTGCATCCTGCAGATGTTGGATGTTGTCTATCATGGAGCATCCTGCAGATGTTGGATGTTGTCTATCATGGAGCATCCTGCAGATGTTGGATGTTGTCTATCATGGTGCATCCTGCAGATGTTGGATGTTGTCTATCATGGTGCATCCTGCAGATGTTGGATGTTGTCTATCATGGTGCATCCTGCAGATGTTGGATGTTGTCTATCATGGTGCATCCTGCAGATGTTGGATGTTGTCTATCATGGTGCATCCTGCAGATGTTGGATGTTGTCTATCATGGTGCATCCTGCAGATGTTGGATGTTGTCTATCATGGTGCATCCTGCAGATGTTGGATGTTGTCTATCATGGTGCATCCTGCAGATGTTGGATGTTGTCTATCATGGTGCATCCTGCAGATGTTGGATGTTGTCTATCATGGTGCATCCTGCAGATGTTGGATGTTGTCTATCATGGTGCATCCTGCAGATGTTGGATGTTGTCTATCATGGTGCATCCTGCAGATGTTGGATGTTGTCTATCATGGTGCATCCTGCAGATGTTGGATGTTGTCTATCATGGTGCATCCTGCAGATGTTGGATGTTGTCTATCATGGTGCATCCTGCAGATGTTGGATGTTGTCTATCATGGTGCACCCTGCAGATGTTGGATGTTGTCTATCATGGTGCATCCTGCAGATGTTGGATGTTGTCTATCATGGTGCATCCTGCAGATGTTGGATGTTGTCTATCATGGTGCATCCTGCAGATGTTGGATGTTGTCTATCATGGTGCATCCTGCAGATGTTGGATGTTGTCTATCATGGTGCATCCTGCAGATGTTGGATGTTGTCTATCATGGAGCATCCTGCAGATGTTGGATGTTGTCTATCATGGTGCATCCTGCAGATGTTGGATGTTGTCTATCATGGTACATCCTGCAGATGTTGGATGTTGTCTATCATGGTGCATCCTGCAGATGTTGGATGTTGTCTATCATGGTGCATCCTGCAGATGTTGGATGTTGTCTATCATGGTGCATCCTGCAGATGTTGGATGTTGTCTATCATGGAGCATCCTGCAGATGTTGGATGTTGTCTATCATGGTGCATCCTGCAGATGTTGTCTATCATGGAGCATCCTGCAGATGTTGGATGTTGTCTATCATGGAGCATCCTGCAGATGTTGGATGTTGTCTATCATGGAGCATCCTGCAGATGTTGGATGTTGTCTATCATGGTGCATCCTGCAGATGTTGGATGTTGTCTATCATGGAGCATCCTGCAGATGTTGGATGTTGTCTATCATGGAGCATCCTGCAGATGTTGGATGCTGTCTATCATGGTGCATCCTGCAGATGTTGGATGTTGTCTATCATGGAGCATCCTGCAGATGTTGGATGTTGTCTATCATGGTGCATCCTGCAGATGTTGGATGTTGTCTATCATGGTGCATCCTGCAGATGTTGGATGTTGTCTATCATGGTGCATCCTGCAGATGTTGGATGTTGTCTATCATGGTGCATCCTGCAGATGTTGGATGTTGTCTATCATGGTGCATCCTGCAGATGTTGGATGTTGTCTATCATGGTGCATCCTGCAGATGTTGGATGTTGTCTATCATGGTGCATCCTGCAGATGTTGGATGTTGTCTATCATGGTGCATCCTGCAGATGTTGGATGTTGTCTATCATGGTGCATCCTGCAGATGTTGGATGTTGTCTATCATGGTGCATCCTGCAGATGTTGGATGTTGTCTATCATGGTGCATCCTGCAGATGTTGGATGTTGTCTATCATGGTGCATCCTGCAGATGTTGGATGTTGTCTATCATGGTGCATCCTGCAGATGTTGGATGTTGTCTATCATGGTGCATCCTGCAGATGTTGGATGTTGTCTATCATGGTGCATCCTGCAGATGTTGGATGTTGTCTATCATGGTGCATCCTGCAGATGTTGGATGTTGTCTATCATGGTGCATCCTGCAGATGTTGGATGTTGTCTATCATGGTGCATCCTGCAGATGTTGGATGTTGTCTATCATGGTGCATCCTGCAGATGTTGGATGTTGTCTATCATGGTGCATCCTGCAGATGTTGGATGTTGTCTATCATGGTGCATCCTGCAGATGTTGGATGTTGTCTATCATGGTGCATCCTGCAGATGTTGGATGTTGTCTATCATGGTGCATCCTGCAGATGTTGGATGTTGTCTATCATGGTGCATCCTGCAGATGTTGGATGTTGTCTATCATGGTGCATCCTGCAGATGTTGGATGTTGTCTATCATGGTGCATCCTGCAGATGTTGGATGTTGTCTATCATGGTGCATCCTGCAGATGTTGGATGTTGTCTATCATGGTGCATCCTGCAGATGTTGGATGTTGTCTATCATGGTGCATCCTGCAGATGTTGGATGTTGTCTATCATGGTGCATCCTGCAGATGTTGGATGTTGTCTATCATGGTGCATCCTGCAGATGTTGGATGTTGTCTATCATGGTGCATCCTGCAGATGTTGGATGTTGTCTATCATGGTGCATCCTGCAGATGTTGGATGTTGTCTATCATGGTGCATCCTGCAGATGTTGGATGTTGTCTATCATGGTGCATCCTGCAGATGTTGGATGTTGTCTATCATGGTGCATCCTGCAGATGTTGGATGTTGTCTATCATGGTGCATCCTGCAGATGTTGGATGTTGTCTATCATGGTGCATCCTGCAGATGTTGGATGTTGTCTATCATGGTGCATCCTGCAGATGTTGGATGTTGTCTATCATGGTGCATCCTGCAGATGTTGGATGTTGTCTATCATGGTGCATCCTGCAGATGTTGGATGTTGTCTATCATGGTGCATCCTGCAGATGTTGGATGTTGTCTATCATGGTGCATCCTGCAGATGTTGGATGTTGTCTATCATGGTGCATCCTGCAGATGTTGGATGTTGTCTATCATGGTGCATCCTGCAGATGTTGGATGTTGTCTATCATGGTGCATCCTGCAGATGTTGGATGTTGTCTATCATGGTGCATCCTGCAGATGTTGGATGTTGTCTATCATGGTGCATCCTGCAGATGTTGGATGTTGTCTATCATGGTGCATCCTGCAGATGTTGGATGTTGTCTATCATGGTGCATCCTGCAGATGTTGGATGTTGTCTATCATGGTGCATCCTGCAGATGTTGGATGTTGTCTATCATGGTGCATCCTGCAGATGTTGGATGTTGTCTATCATGGTGCATCCTGCAGATGTTGGATGTTGTCTATCATGGAGCATCCTGCAGATGTTGGATGTTGTCTATCATGGAGCATCCTGCAGATGTTGGATGTTGTCTATCATGGTGCATCCTGCAGATGTTGGATGTTGTCTATCATGGTGCATCCTGCAGATGTTGGATGTTGTCTATCATGGAGCATCCTGCAGATGTTGGATGTTGTCTATCATGGTGCATCCTGCAGATGTTGGATGTTGTCTATCATGGTGCATCCTGCAGATGTTGGATGTTGTCTATCATGGTGCATCCTGCAGATGTTGGATGTTGTCTATCATGGTGCATCCTGCAGATGTTGGATGTTGTCTATCATGGTGCATCCTGCAGATGTTGGATGTTGTCTATCATGGTGCATCCTGCAGATGTTGGATGTTGTCTATCATGGTGCATCCTGCAGATGTTGGATGTTGTCTATCATGGTGCACCCTGCAGATGTTGGATGTTGTCTATCATGGTGCATCCTGCAGATGTTGGATGTTGTCTATCATGGAGCACCCTGCAGATGTTGGATGTTGTCTATCATGGAGCATCCTGCAGATGTTGGATGTTGTCTATCATGGTGCACCCTGCAGATGTTGGATGTTGTCTATCATGGTGCACCCTGCAGATGTTGGATGTTGTCTATCATGGTGCATCCTGCAGATGTTGGATGTTGTCTATCATGGAGCATCCTGCAGATGTTGGATGTTGTCTATCATGGTGCATCCTGCAGATGTTGGATGTTGTCTATCATGGAGCACCCTGCAGATGTTGGATGTTGTCTATCATGGTGCATCCTGCAGATGTTGTCTATCATGGTGCATCCTGCAGATGTTGGATGTTGTCTATCATGGTGCATCCTGCAGATGTTGGATGTTGTCTATCATGGTGCATCCTGCAGATGTTGGATGTTGTCTATCATGGTGCATCCTGCAGATGTTGGATGTTGTCTATCATGGTGCATCCTGCAGATGTTGGATGTTGTCTATCATGGTGCATCCTGCAGATGTTGGATGTTGTCTATCATGGTGCATCCTGCAGATGTTGGATGTTGTCTATCATGGTGCACCCTGCAGATGTTGGATGTTGTCTATCATGGTGCATCCTGCAGATGTTGGATGTTGTCTATCATGGTGCACCCTGCAGATGTTGGATGTTGTCTATCATGGTGCACCCTGCAGATGTTGGATGTTGTCTATCATGGTGCACCCTGCAGATGTTGGATGTTGTCTATCATGGTGCACCCTGCAGATGTTGGATGTTGTCTATCATGGTGCACCCTGCAGATGTTGGATGTTGTCTATCATGGTGCACCCTGCAGATGTTGGATGTTGTCTATCATGGTGCACCCTGCAGATGTTGGATGTTGTCTATCATGGTGCACCTGCAGATGTTGGATGTTGTCTATCATGGTGCACCCTGCAGATGTTGGATGTTGTCTATCATGGTGCACCTGCAGATGTTGGATGTTGTCTATCATGGTGCATCCTGCAGATGTTGGATGTTGTCTATCATGGTGCATCCTGCAGATGTTGGATGTTGTCTATCATGGTGCATCCTGCAGATGTTGGATGTTGTCTATCATGGTGCACCCTGCAGATGTTGGATGTTGTCTATCATGGTGCATCCTGCAGATGTTGGATGTTGTCTATCATGGTGCACCCTGCAGATGTTGGATGTTGTCTATCATGGTGCATCCTGCAGATGTTGGATGTTGTCTATCATGGAGCACCCTGCAGATGTTGGATGTTGTCTATCATGGTGCATCCTGCAGATGTTGGATGTTGTCTATCATGGTGCATCCTGCAGATGTTGGATGTTGTCTATCATGGTGCATCCTGCAGATGTTGGATGTTGTCTATCATGGTGCATCCTGCAGATGTTGGATGTTGTCTATCATGGTGCATCCTGCAGATGTTGGATGTTGTCTATCATGGTGCACCCTGCAGATGTTGGATGTTGTCTATCATGGAGCATCCTGCAGATGTTGGATGTTGTCTATCATGGTGCACCCTGCAGATGTTGGATGTTGTCTATCATGGAGCACCCTGCAGATGTTGGATGTTGTCTATCATGGAGCATCCTGCAGATGTTGGATGTTGTCTATCATGGTGCATCCTGCAGATGTTGGATGTTGTCTATCATGGAGCATCCTGCAGATGTTGGATGTTGTCTATCATGGAGCACCCTGCAGATGTTGGATGTTGTCTATCATGGTGCATCCTGCAGATGTTGGATGTTGTCTATCATGGAGCACCTGCAGATGTTGGATGTTGTCTATCATGGTGCACCCTGCAGATGTTGGATGTTGTCTATCATGGTGCACCCTGCAGATGTTGGATGTTGTCTATCATGGTGCATCCTGCAGATGTTGGATGTTGTCTATCATGGTGCATCCTGCAGATGTTGGATGTTGTCTATCATGGTGCATCCTGCAGATGTTGGATGTTGTCTATCATGGTGCATCCTGCAGATGTTGGATGTTGTCTATCATGGTGCATCCTGCAGATGTTGGATGTTGTCTATCATGGTGCACCCTGCAGATGTTGGATGTTGTCTATCATGGTGCATCCTGCAGATGTTGGATGTTGTCTATCATGGTGCATCCTGCAGATGTTGGATGTTGTCTATCATGGTGCATCCTGCAGATGTTGGATGTTGTCTATCATGGTGCATCCTGCAGATGTTGGATGTTGTCTATCATGGTGCACCCTGCAGATGTTGGATGTTGTCTATCATGGTGCATCCTGCAGATGTTGGATGTTGTCTATCATGGTGCATCCTGCAGATGTTGGATGTTGTCTATCATGGTGCATCCTGCAGATGTTGGATGTTGTCTATCATGGTGCATCCTGCAGATGTTGGATGTTGTCTATCATGGTGCATCCTGCAGATGTTGGATGTTGTCTATCATGGTGCATCCTGCAGATGTTGGATGTTGTCTATCATGGTGCATCCTGCAGATGTTGGATGTTGTCTATCATGGTGCATCCTGCAGATGTTGGATGTTGTCTATCATGGTGCATCCTGCAGATGTTGGATGTTGTCTATCATGGAGCATCCTGCAGATGTTGGATGTTGTCTATCATGGTGCATCCTGCAGATGTTGGATGTTGTCTATCATGGAGCATCCTGCAGATGTTGGATGTTGTCTATCATGGTGCATCCTGCAGATGTTGGATGTTGTCTATCATGGTGCATCCTGCAGATGTTGGATGTTGTCTATCATGGTGCATCCTGCAGATGTTGGATGTTGTCTATCATGGAGCATCCTGCAGATGTTGGATGTTGTCTATCATGGTGCATCCTGCAGATGTTGGATGTTGTCTATCATGGAGCACCCTGCAGATGTTGGATGTTGTCTATCATGGAGCATCCTGCAGATGTTGGATGTTGTCTATCATGGAGCATCCTGCAGATGTTGGATGTTGTCTATCATGGAGCACCCTGCAGATGTTGGATGTTGTCTATCATGGAGCATCCTGCAGATGTTGGATGTTGTCTATCATGGAGCATCCTGCAGATGTTGGATGTTGTCTATCATGGTGCATCCTGCAGATGTTGGATGTTGTCTATCATGGAGCATCCTGCAGATGTTGGATGTTGTCTATCATGGAGCATCCTGCAGATGTTGGATGTTGTCTATCATGGTGCACCCTGCAGATGTTGGATGTTGTCTATCATGGTGCATCCTGCAGATGTTGGATGTTGTCTATCATGGTGCACCCTGCAGATGTTGGATGTTGTCTATCATGGTGCATCCTGCAGATGTTGGATGTTGTCTATCATGGAGCACCCTGCAGATGTTGGATGTTGTCTATCATGGTGCATCCTGCAGATGTTGGATGTTGTCTATCATGGTGCATCCTGCAGATGTTGGATGTTGTCTATCATGGTGCATCCTGCAGATGTTGGATGTTGTCTATCATGGTGCACCCTGCAGATGTTGGATGTTGTCTATCATGGTGCATCCTGCAGATGTTGGATGTTGTCTATCATGGAGCATCCTGCAGATGTTGGATGTTGTCTATCATGGAGCATCCTGCAGATGTTGGATGTTGTCTATCATGGAGCACCCTGCAGATGTTGGATGTTGTCTATCATGGTGCATCCTGCAGATGTTGGATGTTGTCTATCATGGAGCATCCTGCAGATGTTGGATGTTGTCTATCATGGTGCATCCTGCAGATGTTGGATGTTGTCTATCATGGAGCACCCTGCAGATGTTGGATGTTGTCTATCATGGTGCATCCTGCAGATGTTGGATGTTGTCTATCATGGAGCACCCTGCAGATGTTGGATGTTGTCTATCATGGTGCACCCTGCAGATGTTGGATGTTGTCTATCATGGTGCATCCTGCAGATGTTGGATGTTGTCTATCATGGAGCATCCTGCAGATGTTGGATGTTGTCTATCATGGAGCATCCTGCAGATGTTGGATGTTGTCTATCATGGTGCATCCTGCAGATGTTGGATGTTGTCTATCATGGAGCACCCTGCAGATGTTGGATGTTGTCTATCATGGAGCACCCTGCAGATGTTGGATGTTGTCTATCATGGTGCATCCTGCAGATGTTGGATGTTGTCTATCATGGTGCACCCTGCAGATGTTGGATGTTGTCTATCATGGAGCATCCTGCAGATGTTGGATGTTGTCTATCAGCATCCTGCAGATGTTGGATGTTGTCTATCATGGTGCATCCTGCAGATGTTGGATGTTGTCTATCATGGAGCATCCTGCAGATGTTGGATGTTGTCTATCATGGTGCATCCTGCAGATGTTGGATGTTGTCTATCATGGTGCATCCTGCAGATGTTGGATGTTGTCTATCATGGTGCATCCTGCAGATGTTGGATGTTGTCTATCATGGAGCATCCTGCAGATGTTGGATGTTGTCTATCATGGTGCATCCTGCAGATGTTGGATGTTGTCTATCATGGAGCATCCTGCAGATGTTGGATGTTGTCTATCATGGAGCATCCTGCAGATGTTGGATGTTGTCTATCATGGTGCATCCTGCAGATGTTGGATGTTGTCTATCATGGTGCATCCTGCAGATGTTGGATGTTGTCTATCATGGTGCATCCTGCAGATGTTGGATGTTGTCTATCATGGTGCATCCTGCAGATGTTGGATGTTGTCTATCATGGTGCATCCTGCAGATGTTGGATGTTGTCTATCATGGTGCATCCTGCAGATGTTGGATGTTGTCTATCATGGTGCATCCTGCAGATGTTGGATGTTGTCTATCATGGTGCATCCTGCAGATGTTGGATGTTGTCTATCATGGTGCATCCTGCAGATGTTGGATGTTGTCTATCATGGTGCATCCTGCAGATGTTGGATGTTGTCTATCATGGTGCACCCTGCAGATGTTGGATGTTGTCTATCATGGTGCACCTGCAGATGTTGGATGTTGTCTATCATGGTGCACCCTGCAGATGTTGGATGTTGTCTATCATGGTGCATCCTGCAGATGTTGGATGTTGTCTATCATGGTGCATCCTGCAGATGTTGGATGTTGTCTATCATGGTGCATCCTGCAGATGTTGGATGTTGTCTATCATGGTGCACCCTGCAGATGTTGGATGTTGTCTATCATGGTGCACCCTGCAGATGTTGGATGTTGTCTATCATGGTGCACCCTGCAGATGTTGGATGTTGTCTATCATGGTGCATCCTGCAGATGTTGGATGTTGTCTATCATGGAGCACCCTGCAGATGTTGGATGTTGTCTATCATGGTGCATCCTGCAGATGTTGGATGTTGTCTATCATGGTGCATCCTGCAGATGTTGGATGTTGTCTATCATGGTGCATCCTGCAGATGTTGGATGTTGTCTATCATGGAGCATCCTGCAGATGTTGGATGTTGTCTATCATGGTGCATCCTGCAGATGTTGGATGTTGTCTATCATGGTGCATCCTGCAGATGTTGGATGTTGTCTATCATGGTGCATCCTGCAGATGTTGGATGTTGTCTATCATGGTGCATCCTGCAGATGTTGGATGTTGTCTATCATGGTGCATCCTGCAGATGTTGGATGTTGTCTATCATGGTGCATCCTGCAGATGTTGGATGTTGTCTATCATGGTGCATCCTGCAGATGTTGGATGTTGTCTATCATGGTGCATCCTGCAGATGTTGGATGTTGTCTATCATGGTACATCCTGCAGATGTTGGATGTTGTCTATCATGGTACATCCTGCAGATGTTGGATGTTGTCTATCATGGTACATCCTGCAGATGTTGGATGTTGTCTATCATGGTGCATCCTGCAGATGTTGGATGTTGTCTATCATGGTGCATCCTGCAGATGTTGGATGTTGTCTATCATGGTGCATCCTGCAGATGTTGGATGTTGTCTATCATGGTGCATCCTGCAGATGTTGGATGTTGTCTATCATGGTGCATCCTGCAGATGTTGGATGTTGTCTATCATGGAGCATCCTGCAGATGTTGGATGTTGTCTATCATGGTGCATCCTGCAGATGTTGGATGTTGTCTATCATGGAGCATCCTGCAGATGTTGGATGTTGTCTATCATGGAGCATCCTGCAGATGTTGGATGTTGTCTATCATGGTGCATCCTGCAGATGTTGGATGTTGTCTATCATGGAGCATCCTGCAGATGTTGGATGTTGTCTATCATGGTGCACCCTGCAGATGTTGGATGTTGTCTATCATGGTGCATCCTGCAGATGTTGGATGTTGTCTATCATGGAGCACCCTGCAGATGTTGGATGTTGTCTATCATGGAGCACCCTGCAGATGTTGGATGTTGTCTATCATGGTGCATCCTGCAGATGTTGGATGTTGTCTATCATGGTGCATCCTGCAGATGTTGGATGTTGTCTATCATGGAGCATCCTGCAGATGTTGGATGTTGTCTATCATGGTGCATCCTGCAGATGTTGGATGTTGTCTATCATGGAGCATCCTGCAGATGTTGGATGTTGTCTATCATGGTGCACCCTGCAGATGTTGGATGTTGTCTATCATGGTGCATCCTGCAGATGTTGGATGTTGTCTATCATGGTGCATCCTGCAGATGTTGGATGTTGTCTATCATGGTGCATCCTGCAGATGTTGGATGTTGTCTATCATGGTGCATCCTGCAGATGTTGGATGTTGTCTATCATGGAGCATCCTGCAGATGTTGGATGTTGTCTATCATGGTGCATCCTGCAGATGTTGGATGTTGTCTATCATGGTGCATCCTGCAGATGTTGGATGTTGTCTATCATGGTGCATCCTGCAGATGTTGGATGTTGTCTATCATGGTGCATCCTGCAGATGTTGGATGTTGTCTATCATGGTGCATCCTGCAGATGTTGGATGTTGTCTATCATGGTGCATCCTGCAGATGTTGGATGTTGTCTATCATGGTGCATCCTGCAGATGTTGGATGTTGTCTATCATGGTGCATCCTGCAGATGTTGGATGTTGTCTATCATGGTGCATCCTGCAGATGTTGGATGTTGTCTATCATGGTGCATCCTGCAGATGTTGGATGTTGTCTATCATGGTGCATCCTGCAGATGTTGGATGTTGTCTATCATGGTGCATCCTGCAGATGTTGGATGTTGTCTATCATGGTGCATCCTGCAGATGTTGGATGTTGTCTATCATGGTGCATCCTGCAGATGTTGGATGTTGTCTATCATGGTGCATCCTGCAGATGTTGGATGTTGTCTATCATGGTGCATCCTGCAGATGTTGGATGTTGTCTATCATGGTGCATCCTGCAGATGTTGGATGTTGTCTATCATGGTGCATCCTGCAGATGTTGGATGTTGTCTATCATGGTGCATCCTGCAGATGTTGGATGTTGTCTATCATGGTGCATCCTGCAGATGTTGGATGTTGTCTATCATGGTGCATCCTGCAGATGTTGGATGTTGTCTATCATGGTGCATCCTGCAGATGTTGGATGTTGTCTATCATGGTGCATCCTGCAGATGTTGGATGTTGTCTATCATGGTGCATCCTGCAGATGTTGGATGTTGTCTATCATGGTGCATCCTGCAGATGTTGGATGTTGTCTATCATGGTGCATCCTGCAGATGTTGGATGTTGTCTATCATGGTGCATCCTGCAGATGTTGGATGTTGTCTATCATGGTGCATCCTGCAGATGTTGGATGTTGTCTATCATGGTGCACCCTGCAGATGTTGGATGTTGTCTATCATGGTGCATCCTGCAGATGTTGGATGTTGTCTATCATGGTGCATCCTGCAGATGTTGGATGTTGTCTATCATGGTGCATCCTGCAGATGTTGGATGTTGTCTATCATGGTGCATCCTGCAGATGTTGGATGTTGTCTATCATGGTGCATCCTGCAGATGTTGGATGTTGTCTATCATGGTGCATCCTGCAGATGTTGGATGTTGTCTATCATGGAGCATCCTGCAGATGTTGGATGTTGTCTATCATGGTGCATCCTGCAGATGTTGGATGTTGTCTATCATGGAGCATCCTGCAGATGTTGGATGTTGTCTATCATGGTGCATCCTGCAGATGTTGGATGTTGTCTATCATGGTGCATCCTGCAGATGTTGGATGTTGTCTATCATGGTGCATCCTGCAGATGTTGGATGTTGTCTATCATGGTGCATCCTGCAGATGTTGGATGTTGTCTATCATGGTGCATCCTGCAGATGTTGGATGTTGTCTATCATGGTGCATCCTGCAGATGTTGGATGTTGTCTATCATGGTGCATCCTGCAGATGTTGGATGTTGTCTATCATGGTGCATCCTGCAGATGTTGGATGTTGTCTATCATGGTGCATCCTGCAGATGTTGGATGTTGTCTATCATGGTGCATCCTGCAGATGTTGGATGTTGTCTATCATGGTGCATCCTGCAGATGTTGGATGTTGTCTATCATGGTGCATCCTGCAGATGTTGGATGTTGTCTATCATGGTGCATCCTGCAGATGTTGGATGTTGTCTATCATGGAGCATCCTGCAGATGTTGGATGTTGTCTATCATGGAGCATCCTGCAGATGTTGGATGTTGTCTATCATGGTGCATCCTGCAGATGTTGGATGTTGTCTATCATGGTGCATCCTGCAGATGTTGGATGTTGTCTATCATGGTGCATCCTGCAGATGTTGGATGTTGTCTATCATGGTGCATCCTGCAGATGTTGGATGTTGTCTATCATGGTGCATCCTGCAGATGTTGGATGTTGTCTATCATGGTGCATCCTGCAGATGTTGGATGTTGTCTATCATGGAGCATCCTGCAGATGTTGGATGTTGTCTATCATGGTGCATCCTGCAGATGTTGGATGTTGTCTATCATGGTGCACCCTGCAGATGTTGGATGTTGTCTATCATGGTGCATCCTGCAGATGTTGGATGTTGTCTATCATGGTGCATCCTGCAGATGTTGGATGTTGTCTATCATGGTGCATCCTGCAGATGTTGGATGTTGTCTATCATGGTGCATCCTGCAGATGTTGGATGTTGTCTATCATGGTGCTCTAACGCCAAAATTACACCACACGCGTTCCGGCTCCGCCCCGCTCCGGTCCGACCTCCACAGCAAATACGCACCCATTATAATCAATGACAGAATTTACACTGGCTCCGCACGGCGGCGGCGAGCTGCGGAGAGCGGACGGCAGTCCGTCAAAATTAGAAATTTTTCTATTTCTGCCGGATGCCGGAGCTGTGCCGGAGTCAACTTTTGAAGATTACGTCGCACCAACAGGAAAAGGAACGAGCACAACTTCCGTATTTACAAAATAAAATCACCACGGGCGGACTAATCCTAGCTCTATACGGATTTATTTGTACAAAAATGCTTTCAAACTATCATTTATGACTACGCCTACAAACGCAATACAAGAAATAAATAAATAAAGTATTTTATTCTGAAATGTAATACATCACTTCCTGTTGCTCAAACCATGTCCTGTCGCTCATTTACGAGAGAAGATCAAGGCAGCAGTCTCTACTGTTGTTCTCCTTCT
>JBBPBX010072546.1:0-18040 GCA_038048925.1 Garcialebias charrua
AATTTTAATTTAGAAAGCATTAAGTTGCAGGAAAAAAGAATGGAAAGTTAAAAATTGTGTTTAAATGTTGCATAAATGAGTAGAAGTGAAATTCTGAAGTGAAAGGCAGTCCTTTTAAAGCTAATAACTATGATATAATCTAAAAACATGTATGCTCTCTCGCTGAGAAATTAGAAAAATTAAAGTGTAAATCCATTTAATTTTTGAGTGTGCTGGTAAAGTTTTGTGTTAATGTTTAACGATAAATGCTGATGAGACAACATTTTTTTGTTCGGGTAATGATATGGAACAGATGTTGGAGTTTGTGAAGACGGAATTTGTAAAAATACAAAATTAATAAGTTATCATTGAATTTAGATAAAACTAAGTACATGATATTCAGTGGAATTTGTAAAAATACAAAATTAATAAGTTATCATTGAATTTAGATAAAACTAAGTACATGATATTCAGTGGAATTTGTAAAAATACAAAATTAATAAGTTATTGAATTTAGATAAAACTAAGTACATGATATTCAGTGGAAAAAAGGAAACTGTTGACGTTCCACTTATGATTGATGGTGTTGAGATCTGTCGTATGAGTGAAGTGAAGTTTTTGGGTGTTATTATTGACGACAAACTGACGCGGAAACATCACATAAATTCTGTTAGGACAAGAATCGCTAAATCAATTGCTGTATTATATAGAGTCAGGAACCTGTTAAATGATAAAGCTCTGTATTATACAATACAATTATTGTTCCACACATAATTTATTGTATTGATGTTTGGGGTAAAGCGTGTAAAACATTTACGGAACCTGTTTTTGTACTACATAAAAGAGCCATAAGAATAATCACTAGAAAACATTTATTGTCATCCATCAAGCACATTATTTCACCAATTGAAATTGTTAAAGTTCCGTGGACTTGGTGGATTACAATATTCTGTCAGTTATGTATAGAGCTCAGTTGACCTCATGCCGTGTGACCTGTGTTGGTCCGTCAGTTGACCTCATGTCGTGTGACCAGTGTCGGTCCGTCAGTTGACTTCATGTCGTGTGACCTGTGTCGTTTTGTCAGTTGACCTCATGTCATGTGACCTGTGTCGGTCCGTCAGGTGACGGACAACAATAGGTCAAGCATGTTGTAGAACACAGCAATGGGCCACCTGCATGTGCCGGCACGCACCGTATATACATGTGCCAAGGACAAGGAGAGAGACAGTACTTGTAAGCAAAATAATTTATTTGACAGACCATCAGGGTTACAGGATAATCAGCACAGCAGAATAAGACAATTTTATGCATAAAATTGTTCTGGAGCAGACAAAGCTTTCCGTTCAGTGGATGTCCCAAAATGCTCAACTGTGAGATAAATTCAGGGTCTGTTATGTGTGAATTCAGGTCAGGGCCTCTCTTCTGACTAAGGGGGGAAGTGCAAGCAGAGTCTTACTTACCTGGTGGAAACATTGGAATGCAGTCTGTGCAGTCTGGTGTGGTGGGGGTGTCTGAGTTGAGTGCACACATATTTATAACAAAAGGCAGTTAATGGTCCAATAATTGTTCAGGAGAAGGAGGGGGTTTGTCCTCAGGATCTTGAAAATTCAGTCATCCTAGTGTTAATAATAATAATAATAATAATAATAATAATAATGTCTATTCCTGTCATCTGCGTATGTTCCCATACACAGACGAAATTCGTCTCTGCATTTAACCCAACCACCTACCAGGTGGTGCAGTGAGCAGCCCGAAAGCGCCCGGGGAGCTGGAAATGTTTCTAATCTGGAAGTTTGTGACGTTGCCTTCTCAGACCACATGTCTGTTGTGTTTGACATGCCACTCATCTGTCACTCAGTCAAACCTCGTGCTCCTGCACAGCCCTGCTGGGTCATTAACTCTTCCACTGCTGCTCAGTTCTCTGAAGCTTTTAGTTCTGCCATCAGCCCCGGGGATCCTGTGGGTCCTTGTTCAGATGTTGAGGCTTTCTCCTCTCATTTTAACTCAGCTTGTCAGACTGTTTTAGATAGATGGTGTGGCTCCATTAAAGATAAAAGCTTCAAGACCTAAGCCTGACCCCTGGACTGATGATGTCACATGTGCTACCAGATGCCAGTGCAGGAGAGCAGAGCGAAAATGGAAGAAGGACAAGCTGCAAGTGTCTTTCCAAGTACTGAGATACAGCTGGCATTTCTATCAGTCCACTATTAGAGCTGCAAAAAACCAAATATTTCTTTGACATCATTTCCACTAACTCTTAACAATCCACGTGTGCTTCTTAAAACTATCAGCTCTGTTCTTTATGCCCCACAATCAGCCAGCCCGGAGAACTCAGCTAAAGTGTGCAAGAACTTCCTCAGCTTTTTTACCAACAAGGTTGCAAATATTAGAGTTCGCATAAGCCCTCCTTGTGACCCCTCAAACTCTGTTACACACTCTGCTTTTTTCAGTCAGTTTGAGCTTGTCACCCAGGCATTTTTTAAAGACATCACTGACCATATGAAGTCTGCTGGGTCTCCAAACGATCCCATCCCACCTTGTCTTTTTAAAGAGGTGTTTAACACGGCGGCTCCTTTTGTGTCCCAAATCATAAACGGTAGCTTGGCAAGTGGACAGGTACCTGCAAGTTTTAAACATGCAGTTGTCACACCACTGATTAAAAAAACCTGGTCTTGATTTCACAGACATGTCCAATTTTGGGACTATTTCAAAACACTTTGTATCGAAGATCTTGGAGAAAATTTTGTACAACCAGTTAAAAGCTCACTTAAACAACTACAACCTTCTTGAACTGTTTCAAAACGATTTAAAAACTCACCAAAGTACTGAGTCAGCACTGTTGAAAGTTTTCAATGACATTCTCTTAGCCACAGACTCTGGTCACTGTGTAGTTTTGATGTTGCTGGACCTAACCACTGCCTTCGACATAGTGGACCATCACATCATCCTGTCTTGTCTGGAGAACTGATTGGGCATTTAGGGTTCTGCCCTACAGTGGTTTAGTTCATATTTAACAGAGAGCAGCTTTTGTGTGCATTTTAGGTATGTTGAGTCCTCTGAAGCACCTCTCACATGTGGAATACCTCAGGGATCTATACTTGGCCCCCTTCTGTTTTCCCTGTATTTACTACCTCTGGGATATATTATCCGGAAACATGGTACAGTATTTCTTTTCATTTTTATGCCGATGACAGCCAAATTTATGTTCTATTGAAACAAGATAAACCGTACTCCCTGAACCAACTTCTGGATTGTATGGCTGAAGTCAGAGCATAGATGTCACACAACTTTTTTTTTTACATTTTAATGAGAAAAAGACTGAGGTCCTGTTATTGAAGCCCAGTGATGGTTCCAAAGTCCATGTTGATGAACTTCTGTAGAAGTGCTAAATGTTTAAATGTTTTCACTTTGTTGCAAACATACATCTTCCTGCAACTGTTAGCAGGACTTTAAAAGAGCCATATTGCTCAAAGGGGCACCATTTTTCTTTCTTATTTTATTTTTGCACTCAGAAAAAATGTTGATTTGTTCATGCTTCTTCATATCCAGCCAAAGTGTGGAACAAAGGATTAAGAAGCATCTATCTATCCTTCTATCTATCCATCCATCCATCCATCCATCCATCCATCCATCCATTCATTCATCCTGTTTACCTGTTTCTTCCTTTTTGGCTCACAGGGTGCTCATATCCAGCAGTCACAATGTTAGAGGCAGGGGACACCCTAGGTCTCCATCACAGGGACACATAGAGACAAATGAGACTAACAACCATTCACTCTCTCACTCACACCTAGGGACAATTTAGAGTTACCAATCCTAATATGTATGTCTTTGGATTGTGGGAAGAAATAAGTATGCGTGGAGAAAACCCACACAACCACGGAGAGAACATGTGAGCTTCACCATGAAAGGCAAATATTTGATCCAGCAACCTTCTTGCTGAGAGGCAATAGTGCTAACAACTGAGCCGTCATGCTGCTGCTGAAGAAGCAGAAGAATCGGGTCACTGCATCAGCGCAGAAGCTATGAACTGACAAAAAAATGAAAAAGCAAGGAAGAGGTATCTCAGCACAAGTTACTACTGAGGATGGCAAGATTTGTGTGATAAAGACAATGAACCAGTATTGATGATGTCCGCTATTCATGCTAGAGAGCCAGAAGACACCTGCCAGAGATGGGGACAAAAAACTGAAAGAATGTGTGACCATCCTACGACAAAATAGTCTGTGAATACAACTCCAAGATGGGTAGTTTACTTTGGTAATAGAATGATGAGTTACTATCAAATGGGTAGTCATACAAGGAAATGGACACTGTGGATTCAAATGCACATTACTGGTCTGACTGTATTCAATCGATTGCTACTCTACCCCAAAGACCTCACAGTGTGACACATCAGAGAAGAACATAATGCAGTTTCTTGAATTTCATATGGAAGTGGTCATGACCTTCTTGGCTTAGGGTGACAATGACTACTATAACTTTTCAGATCTAGAAGATGACCCAGAAGTTTCAGTCCATGGGAAAAAGTGTCCGGTGATGGTAGTACCCCAATGTTTCATTCTGCAGGGCTGCTCATTTGCCAAAAGTAGAAAACTGAAAGTTATGCACCATACCTCAAGTTCCCTGAAGGAAGGGAACGAG
This sequence comes from Garcialebias charrua, assembly GCA_038048925.1. NCBI lineage: Eukaryota > Metazoa > Chordata > Actinopteri > Cyprinodontiformes > Rivulidae > Garcialebias > Garcialebias charrua. The sequence continues at coordinate 4,624 of JBBPBX010072546.1, forward strand.
GAGCAACATACTTGCAATGGGAATTGCGACCCCACGTGATTACCTGAAGGAATATACTCACGACTTTACGACTAGGGGCATCACCGCCGCGCCAGAGGCCCCGCCCTCTGGGTACTTAAGCGGCTTGCGCCCCTCCATCTTTCTCCAAAATTGCACTTCACCAAGCTTTCAGCATTGAGAAGGGCCAGATATGTTGCACCTTGTTCCCTTCCTTCAGGGAACATGAGTTATGGTGCATAACTTTCAGTTCCCTTTCAGTCGGTCTCTCGGTGCAACATACTTGCTATGGGAACGTAATCCATTCACGCCCTTGAAATGCTCAGCAAAGTACAAGTGAGAACATCTGTCCTAAAGGACAGGCATCTCCCAGCTACTTTTTGCAGGGAATGCAGAAAGCACATGCTAAAAGGAAAAAATGCCAAATGCAAGAAACAGCAACGTGATGTTTCCACTAGGCATATATATGTGTGGCAGGGAATACAGACCATCACAAACTACAAACCACCCCCCCCAGACCTGTGACAGCTCAGCCTCTGCGCTGAATGAACTGAATGAGTTCTTTGCTCGGTTCGAGGCAAGTAACAGCACACCAGCACATAAACTCCCCCCCTCTCCTGATGGCCAGGTGCTGACGCTGTCCTCAGACAGCGTAAGGCGATCATTCATCAAGATTAACGCCCGGAAGGCCTCTGGTCCTGACAACATACCTGGTCGTGTGCTGAAGGACTGTGCAGGGGAACTCGCAGCGGTCTTCACGGACATCTTTAACATCTCACTGAGCCAGGCCATCGTCCCCACCTGTTTCAAAGCCACCACCATCATCCCTGTCCCAAAGAAGGCAACGCCCGCATGCCTCAATGACTATCGCCCAGTAGCACTCACCCCCATCCTGATGAAGTGCTTTGAACGGCTAGTCATGAAAAGCATCACATCTGTCCTCCCTGACTCCCTGGATCCCTTCCAATTTGCATACCGACCTAATCGCTCAACCGACGATGCCATCTCCTCTGCCCTTCACACAGCTCTCACACATCTGGACACGAAGGACTCCTATGTTAGAATGTTGTTCATCGACTTCAGCTCGGCATTTAACACCATCATCCCCCAACAGCTCATCCTTAAACTGGACAGTCTGGGGCTGAACACCTCAATGTGTAACTGGCTGCTAGACTTCCTGACCGGGAGACCACAGACAGTGCGGGTCGGGAGTAACACATCTAGCACCATCACATTGAACACAGGGGCCCCACAAGGATGTGTGCTGAGCCCCCTTCTATTCACCCTGCTAACACACGACTGCACACCATCGTACAGCTCCAACCACTTCATCAAGTTTGCGGACGACACAACAGTGGTGGGTCTCATCAGCAACAACGATGAGACGGACTACAGGAACGAGGTGAGCCGCCTGGCCTTGTGGTGCGGACACAACAATCTCACTCTCAACGTGGAGAAGACAAAGGAGATTGTTGTGGACTTCAGGAAGAAGGATGCCCAACATGCCCCTCTGACCATCAACAGCACCGCAGTGGAGAGAGTAGACAGCACCAAGTTCCTGGGAGTGCACGTCTCAAAGGACCTGTCCTGGAGCAGGAACACTGCAGCACTGGCAAAGAAGGCTCACCAGCGTCTCTACTTTCTCCGCAAGCTGAAAAGGGCTGGAGCTTCAACCCCCATCATGAGCACCTTCTACAGAGGTGCCATAGAAAGTGTCCTGACCAGCTGCATCACTGTGTGGTTTGGTGCATGTACTGCATCCTGCCGCAAGAGCCTCCAGCGCATTGTGAGAGCAGCTGAGAAGATCGTGGGCACCTCCTTGCCCTCACTGCAGGACTTACACAGCAAACGCCTCACTCGGAAAGCCCACCGCATGGCAGGTGATCCCACACACCCACTACACAGCTGCTTCAGACTGCTGCCATCAGGGAGGAGACTGAGGAGTCTCCAGGCTCGAACCAGCAGACTGAGAGACAGCTCTGTTCATCAGGCAGTCAGAATGCTAAACACTCTGCCTGCTCTGCCCCCCCTCCCATTTGAACTGCCTTAACACTAAAACTTTCTCACACATTACCACTCAACACAAAGATTTTAACACTAGACTCTGTGTCATCAAACGGGTTTTCACTAAACTCTCGGTCATGTGCTCATACAGTTTGCACTACTTCTCATACTTGCACTAATGTCTGTATTACATCACTGCCTATAATCATAATACTGTTTACATTCTCTGTTTACATTTATTAATACTGTTTACTTTTATTACTACTGCTTACATGTAATTACTACTGTTTACATTTATTTACACTACTCTAATATCTACACCACTGCTGGTACATATACAGTGTGCTCTGAACGGTCTTATTTAGGGATGCCCAATGTGCCTTACTGCATATGCCACTTTTTGCCTCTATAACAACATCAACTACTACCTCATACATATACTGTGTACATTGACTCATACGCTGCTTTGCCACTTTGCAAATGTCAATGCTAGAAACCTTTAGTTTATTTTAGTTATACTTTTTATACTCTTTTTTTATACTAGTATGCAAAAACTCAGGACAATATTATGTTCATTAAATGTTTAATGTTTTAGTTTTAGAGTTGGTGTAAATTTTCATACTCTTATACCACTATGCAAAAAACTCAGGACAGTGTTAGTTTTACTATTTTATGCTTATGTCTATTATTATATGTTTCAGTGTTTCAATGTTTAGATGTTTACTGTTGCACCGAGGGACTGAGAGAAACGCAATTTCGGTCCTGTGTATGTCCTGTACTGTACATATTGCAGATCTGACAATAAAGTTGACTTTGACTTTGACTTTTGATATGTATACACCAACTAGAGACAGCTTAAGCGTGCTCCATCAGTGTGAATACTTATCATCCCCTTTACCAATGGAACATCCTGAGAAACAGGAGGAAAGAATGGACCCACCACGTCACAAGAAATTGGGTGACATATGTAGAGATAGAAAACCCAAGCCAAGCACAGGGTAACCTCTCAAGTCCTTGTTAACTTGGTTCTTTGTTTTGGGACAAAGCAACCAATGCCTTAGGCTCTCAGCCAGATCCCTTCAGAGGCCAGGCTGAAAGTTGCCACAACTCTGGACGTGGGTGTAGAAGCTGCCCATGCGCCTGAGTCAGTAGGTCCCTGTGAGAAGGCAATTGCCATGGTATCCCAGATAGCATTGAAATCAGCTCCGGGAACCTCGTTTTCTGTGGCCACCTGGGGGCTATTAGAATCAAGGAGAGTGCTCCCTGACGTACCAATTCCAGTGTCGCCCCGATAAGAGGGACAGGTGGAAAGGCATAGTAGAGCACCCCTGCAGGCCAGTCATGTGCCAGAGCATCCATACCCAATGGAGTGTCTGATTCCCTCAAGGAAAAGTAGAGGTCACAGTGTGAGCTAGCTCTGCAGGCAAACAGGTCCACAGAGGCTTTCCCAAATCATGACCAGACTTGTTCCACAATCTGTGGATTCAGGCTCCATTCTGACGCCAAAAGAGGTCCTCTTGAAAGGGCGTCCACCCCATAATTTAGTTCACCAGGGACATGAGTCGCCCTAAGTGACAAGATTCTTGGAGCACACCATGTGAGCATCCTCTGTACCAGTCCTAGGAGAGCCTGGGACCTTGTCCCTCCCTCTCTGTTGATGAAGGAAACTGTGGTCCTGTTATCTGATTTCACCAGGATATGTTGTCCAGCAATCAGACCTTTATTGAAGAAAAATTTTAGTGACAGAAATACGGCCAACAATGTCACGAATGGGTTTTTGGATTCAAAGACAGCCAGACACAGGAGTGCAAAAAAACAAGAACAGTTTTTATTATATTTGCTGCTGGTTGCTAGAGTCAGGGTCCAAGGTGAGAGTCCAAACTTGAAAGACAGAGAGGTTAGTGACTTGATGAGGATGAGAGGATACTGTGAATATAGTAAAAGTCACTAACCTTCTCAGTCTGTGTGTGGCAGGTGGAATCCAGAGTGAAAGTCAAAAGCAGTCAGGGTCGTTTCCATGGTCAGAAGTGCAGATAAATCCAAATGGGGCAAGGCAAGGCGAGGAGTCAAAAAACAGGCAGAGGTTCGTGGTCAAAGCAAGGATTCAAGGCATGAACAAGATTCTATGATTAAAGGCTTCACTATCAGGGACTGTGGAAGGTATAATAATTCAGCACTGGTGGAGAGTGAGAATGCAGCTTTTAAAGGGTGCAGAGCAGGTGAACTAGATGGCTGAACAGGTGAGTGGAATCATTGCTGATTGCTGGGAGGCGTGGCATGGAGTGCAGGCTTGAGCTGGAGGATGGGTGATAGGCATTACAAAGCATTACAAAGCAGGGGAAGATAAACTATGACAAAAGGGGCTGAAAACAACAGGAGGGAGTGAGTGTGAAGGCAGGGCCAATGGGAGGTGGGTCAGCGGGGCCGCTGATCATGACATAGCCTCCCCTTTAAGGTCCGGCATCCTGACGGACCACTAGAAAAAACAAAATAAATACTAGCAAGAACAGGGTGGGTGGAGGGGGTCTTTGAGGAGGGCTTGAAACGGATTGACAACCAGAAAAGCTGTCCAGAGTCGTTCCAGTTCTCCGGTGGGCGACCATGAGGTCCTCCGGCAAGTAGTAATGCAAAGGACGAAAAGCCGGGTGACCCTCCAATACATAGCAATGGGGCCAGATCAGCAGCAGGTAATGCAGGTGTGGAGGTTTGTGGAGCATCCTCTGCAGCAGCCGACGTGGAGAGCTGTGGGGCCTCTGCAGCAGCAGCCGACGTGGAGAGCTGTGGGGCCTCTGCAGCAGCAGCCGACGTGGAGAGCTGTGGGGCCTCTGCAGCAGCAGCCGACGTGGAGAGCTGTGGGGCCTCTGCAGCAGCAGCCGACGTGGAGAGCTGTGGGGCCTCTGCAGCAGCAGCCGACGTGGAGAGCTGTGGGGCCTCTGCAGCAGCAGCCGACGTGGAGAGCTGTGGGGCCTCTGCAGCAGCAGCCGACGTGGAGAGCTGTGGGGCCTCTGCAGCAGCAGCCGACGTGGAGAGCTGTGGGGCCTCTGCAGCAGCAGCCGACGTGGAGAGCTGTGGGGCCTCTGCAGCAGCAGCCGACGTGGAGAGCTGTGGGGCCTCTGCAGCAGGCTGCAGCTGGCGGATGGTGGTCAAAGCTGCAGCAGGCATGGTGGTCAGAGCTGCAGCAGGCATGGTGGTCAGAGCTGCAGCAGGCATGGTGGTCAGAGCTGCAGCAGGCATGGTGGTCAGAGCTGCAGCAGGCATGGTGGTCAGAGCTGCAGCAGGCTTGGTGGTCAGAGCTGCAGCAGGCGTGAAAATCATGGAGTTTGCAGCCGAGGCTGGACCTGCTTCAGGCAAGGATCGAGGAAAAGTCTCTGGGGTGGGTATAGAAAACTTGGCCCAGAGCATGGTTTTTACTAGCTGCATCTGAAGGTCCAGCTTAGTCAAGGAGCCCTCAAGCCCAGAAAGCCACTCCTGTTCTGACTTTGAATCCATTTTGGCTGAATTATTCTGTCACGAATGGGTTTTTGGATTCAAAGACAGCCAGACACAGGAGTGCAAAAAACAAGAACAGTTTTTATTATATTTGCTGCTGGTTGCTGGAGTCAGGGTCCAAGGTGAGAGTCCAAACTTGAAAGACAGAGAGGTTAGTGACTTGGTGAGGATGAGGGGATACTGTGAATATAGTAAAAGTCACTAACCTTCTCAGTCTGTGTGTGGCAGGTGGAATCCAGAGGGAAAGTCAAAAGCAGTCAGGGTCGTTTCCATGGTCAGAAGTGCAGATAAATCCAAATGGGGCAAGGCAAGGCGAGGAGTCAAAAAACAGGCAGAGGTTCGTGGTCAAAGCAAGGATTCAAGGCATGAACAAGATTCTATGATTAAAGGCTTCACTATCAGGGACTGTGGAAGGTATAATAATTCAGCACTGGTGGAGAGTGAGAATGCAGCTTTTAAAGGGTGCAGAGCAGGTGAACTAGATGGCTGAACAGGTGAGTGGAATCATTGCTGATTGCTGGGAGGCGTGGCATGGAGTGCAGGCTTGAGCTGGAGGATGGGTGATAGGCATTACAAAGCATTACAAAGCAGGGGAAGATAAACTATGACAAAAGGGGCTGAAAACAACAGGAGGGAGTGAGTGTGAAGGCAGGGCCAATGGGAGGTGGGTCAGCGGGGCCGCTGATCATGACAAACAACTCCAAGAAGTTGATATGTAATCTTGCTTCCTGTTCATTCCAAAGGCCGCAGGCGTTCTGATTTCTACATGACCACACGAGACGACACCCTACCCAATGAGACCCCTTCCGTGTAAACGGACAAATCTCTCCAGGGTTCCAGGGCCTCCAGGCACTCTGGGTCTATCCTAACCTTCTCTGCCTGATTAGGCAGGTCGGGTTGTATTTGTTGGTTTAGCCATACTTGTATGGGCCGCATTTTCAGTAATGCGTGTGGCACACAGGGAATGGCTGCCGCCAAGAGGCCTAAGAGGCGTTGGCAGGTTTTCATAGGGACCAGTTGGTCCTGTTTGAACCTTTCCAGGCAACGGCGAATGGAGGAAACTCGTTCCTTCGAGAGCCATGCTCTGTACTGGACGGTGTCGATCTGTACTCCCAAAAATACGGTAACCTGCAATGGAGTCAAATCGCTTTTTTGTAGGTTTATGACAAAACCAAGAGGCTCCAGGTGAAAAATAACCCCAATAGGAGTGTGTCTGGGCCTGCTTTCTGCTTTCAGCCAGAATCAGCAGGTCATCAAGGTAATTCATGACCCTGAGTCCTTGATTCCTAAGAGGGCTCTGGGCTGTATCCAGACATTTGGTAAATGTACGCGGAGCAGTCTTTAAACCAAAGGGTAAAGCTTTGAATTCATAAGCGTTACCCTCGAAGGCAAAGCGGAGAAACTTCTTGTGTTTCCTCCATACACCAATATGAAAATAGGCATTTTTTAAATCCATTGTACACGCGGAGTCTCCAGGTCTCACAGACTGGAGGACTTGCCTCAGTGTAAGCATCTTGAACTTCAATGTTTTAATCCTCTTGTTGAGAGTCATGAGATCCAGAATTGGTCTCAGGGAATGATCCTTTTTGGGCACCAGGAAGTATGTACTGTAGTGACCAGAGCGTAGCTTACATCCTTAGACTAGACTAATCACTCCCTTTTGCAGCATTGTTGAGACTTCCTCCCTCAGTACGTGTGCACGTTTAGGGTTAATTTTAGATTGTAGCACCCCTGTGAAGCGAAGCGGTCTCTTTGAGAACTGTAACTTGAGCCCATGACGTATCATTGTCATGACCCACTCATTTGGTAAACATGCCTTCCAGGCCTGCGCATGCGCACTGAGTCTGGAGGGCATGTTGAATTGCTGCTCGCCGTGTTTTAGTGCCAGAGGGATGACCTTTGACTCCCCCCTGCACTCCTCTGAGTAGGTTGGTCGGCCCGACAGAAGATAACGCGAGATCTGACCGTCCTTGGCAGAGCTCGTGTATCTTGCTGTGGTTCATAGTTTGACCATATGGTTTGTTTGTAAAAAGGGGACACGAGTAAAGAACCAAGGCAATCTGTGCTTTGGTACTTTTATTCTTGTACATGTCTGAAACAGTGTTTGTTTTGTTTACACATGCAAAATTCGAGTCATGTTTGGTACGCGCACACATACCACTCACTCCTCGTAGTTTTTTACAAGGGGAGACTGGGCTCAAGAGGTCAGGTTCCCGTACCACGTGGACGGGCAAACCTGTAAAATTGTCAGATCGTCCTGTTTCATCAGCTTTGAGTCTGTTTTCCACATTGGGTCACTGAAGAGGTCCTTGACCGGTACTGGAAAGTTTTGCTACCACCAATGGGTCTCTTCCGTGGTGGGCCACGCATGTCTTCCTTTGGGGGTGCAAAGCTTTTCCTCGGCAACCCCTCGCGGAGGGCTTCCGCCTGTGTGCGTCTTTGTTCCAGCCTGACCTGGACATGTTCCAATGCTCCCCCAAAGAGTCCCTTCGACTCGATGGGGTGATGGAAGAAAGTGGACCTCTGGTTTTCTGGGAGGTCCGACAGAGTTAGCCAAAGATGGCGCTGGGCGACAACTACCGCCATTACCTTGCCTTGGGAAATGGCTATTGTCCCCATCATGCGGAGCACGAGGTCCGAGGCACGGCGAGCCTCCTCCATGTCTTCCATTGCGTCCTGCTCGTCTTTTGTTACCTGGATATGTTGGAGTTTTTCTACCAGGTATGCCTGTACCATGGTCGATGCGTTCATTGCGCGAGCTGCGAGGCCCTGAGCCTTGTAGCACTTCTTGAGTTGTTTCTCCGAAGCGCGACAAGCCCTGCTGGGTAGCGTGGGTTTCGTCCCCATGAATGTGGGAGCCAAGTGAGCCGCCAGAGTCTCCTCTATCGAAGGTGCGTTGGCGAGGCCTACTGTCTCCATTTCCACGACGTTAAGGAGTGGGGATAATGGCAGCATGGTGGAAGCTTCGAGTTCCGCCCAGGAGCGTTTGAGCTCAATAAGGAAGTCCAAAAAATGGGCATTTTCTGCGACGTTGTCGGTTGTTTCGCGTAGAAGTAGCTTCCCGCTAACCTCGTAGCCTGTTGGCGAGGCGTGGGGTCTGGCCACATGACCTGCAGGGCATCTGCCGCCCTGTGGCACAGGTCGAACAGGGTAGGTACCGACAAGTCCGGTTCTGGTAAGATTTGCGCCAAGTTCTGGGAGGAATCAACAGTTTCCCCTTTTGGACCATATTTGGAGTCTTGGTCGGACACTTCAGGCGTCGAGTCCTCTGCGGCAACTGAGGAGTCCGACATGTTGTCCTCTCCGACTCGGCCGTTGTATTCCAGGTCCACATTGTCGGGCTCCGGTTCAGGAGGAAGCACTTTAGTGCGACGTGCGACCTTCAGCGCCACATTTCTAGCCATGGATTTAGCCAACGCGTCAGCCCGTCGTTTCCTCACTACTGCCGACAATCGACGGCAGTGAGAGCAGGAGTCGGGGAATTCCAGCGCTTTCCTCACGTGCAGAATCCCTAGGCAGACAGGACAGGCCTCGTGGGTGTCCGTCGCCGAGAGGGAGTAGGCGCATCCGCTGGGACATTGGCGCGAGCGAGGACTCGTCATCTTGGTTTTCCTCCTCCTTGTCCTCCGTTTTCCCTTCTCGGGAGCCATGTCCGGCAAGAAGCGTCAAAGTTGTTCCTAGTTTTCTTTTGTTTGAAGCCGTCTTCTCCGTCGTCTTGCTTTTGCTGGTTAGCCTGCTAATGGCTAGCAAGAGGTTGTGACGCAGTTAGCGCCGCCGAGCGAAAAGCTGCGGAAAGAAGAAAACTTTGAAGGTGAGTAGAAAAAAGCTGGACCAGCTTTCGCCAGCCCAGCAATACGCAGGAAAATTTCTCTGTACGTTCAGTGTAGGGAGCAAGCTCACCTCAGTCGAGCGATGCGACAACAGAGAAGTCCCACGAAGTTCAGGTGTTAAGCGAGGTGAAGGGCAAAAAAGAGAAAGATGAAGGGGCGCAAGCCGCTTAAGTACCCAGAGGGCGGGGCCTCTTAGCCGTTAAGGCGTGAATGTATTCCTTCAGGTAATCACGCGGGGGCGTAATTCCCATAGCAAGTATGTTGCTCCGAGAGACCGACTGAAAGGGAACTTGAATTATGCAGCATGCTACAGAGGAAAAGAATGCTAAAGGAAATCTTGAGTGCAGTGTGTTACATGTAAGGTGTTCCTCCGCTTACAGGCAGATTGCAACTGTTAATCAGCCTTTCACTCATAGGTGGAAATGTTCCCACAGGGGAAAAAAATAGAAGTAGAAGTTTTGGAGCATAAGTGAAATGTGTCATGTTTTGTGTTATGTTCAGAAATTGAAATGAACAAATTAGACCCTGCCAGTGCTGCCCATTGTCAATGATTCTGTTCACAACTTTTATGGACAGAATTTATCAGTGCAGCCAGCTGGTGGAGGGCTTCCGGTTCAGTGGCATCAGGATTCCATCTCTGCTCTTTGCAGATGCTGTGGTCTTGTGGTCGTCATCGTGCCGTGATCTTCAGCTCTCATATGGAGTGGTTCGCAGCTGAGTGTGAAGCGGCTGAGATGAGAATCAGCATCACCAAATCTGAGGCCATAGTCCTCAACCGGGAAAGGTGGATTGCTCTCTTCAGGTCGAGGGTGAGGCTCTGCCTCGAGCTGCGGAGTTCAAGTGTCTTAGGGTTTTGTTCATGAGTGAGGGAAGAATGGAGCGTGAGATTGACAGGCATATTGGTGCAGCATCAGCAGCATTGTGGACTCTGTACTGGTCCATTGTGGTGAAGAGAGCTGAGCTGTAAGGCAAAGCTCTCTATTTACTGGTTGGCCTATGTTTCTACCCTCACCTATGGTCATCAGCTCTGGGTAGTGACTGAAACAATGAGATTGCAGGTACGGGTGGTTGAAATTAGTTTTCTCCGTAGGGTAGTTGAACTCTCCCTTAGAGATAGGGTGAGAAGTTCAGTTATCCGGGAGAGACTTGGAGTAGAACCGCTATTCCTCCATGTCGAGAGGAGCCAGTTGAGGTGGTTTGGGCATCTGGTAAGGATGCCATGTCCAACTGCAACTTTTTGCACTCAGGAAAAATGTTGATTTGTTCAGAAACCAAATAAATAGTTTTGCACATCATAGCGCAATTGTAACTTTATTCTATTCTAGTGAAATTGAAAACAAATGTCCTCATATGTGGACATAATTTTCCTTAGAAACTACATCATATAAAAATATATATTTTTGATTTTACCCTCATCAGGTCCCAATCAGACGCATGCCATGCAAGACTTAGGGTTTAAGGGGAGGTGTTTCATGTGCGCTCAGTTCCATGTTTGTTGGGATGCAGGAAGAAAAGCTATCTGAAAATATGAATGTACACAGTTTCATAAATCTGAATGTGTATGCATTTTTCCACTTTGGTCCATATTTTAAATTTAGCTTGAAAGATTCACACTCTTTCATACATGAGGCCCCAATTGACAGCAAATGGGTCCCATGTTATTTTCATATGGACATCTTGTTTTAAAGGAGAAATGAAAAGTGTTTTTAAGCTAATAGTAGTCTAATGAAAAGCATAAAATAAGCTTGTTGAGAAATTTTCACAAGTCAAAAATGTCATCCTAACTCAAATTTAGACTTTGCAAAGTGAAGAAATTCTCATCTGGTGTTTTTGACCCCCCTCCTCCTGCCTGCTCTCCGTCCCCTGAATATGACATAGGCAGTGCAACTGGAGTTCATCCTCATACAGTAATATTAGTGTGTGTATCTAGTTGTGGACAAAAAGGTTTCAGTGTGTATCCTCATACAGTAATATTAGTGTGTGTATCTAGTTGTGGACAAAAAGGTTTCAGTGTGTATCCTCATACAGTAATATTAGTGTGTGTATCTAGTTGTGGACAAAAAGGTTTCAGTGTGTAGCAATTAGGGATGCAGCAAAAAAAATCTATTTTTAAAGAATCAAGATTCTTAGTCCTGGCGATTCAGAATCGATTCTAAAAGCCCCAAAATCGATTTTAAAACTTTTTTTAAATTTTATATTGTATTTTTACCGCTCCTGTGCATTCGGCCGCTGTAGAATTTTGGCCGTGTAGGGCCACCGTAGTTAGTTAGCCAGGCAGCTCCCAATGGAGCCTGCTAGCAAGGAGGGAGACAGCATGTTTCAACTTGCTCCTTCATCTTTAAAAATCATTTTAGATCCTACTATGTTCTGGGGAAGACAGTGCTTAACAAGACATTGGTAAGAAAGTTAATTCTCAATAGTCCAGGTATCTGGATACCTGGACTATTGAGAATTAACTTTCTTGTCTTGAACCACTTTGGACATGTCTGCCTGCCTGGGAGGAGTCGACGAGGAACACGCCCCCAGAAACCATCTTGGCTACAGCAAACTGGTTGGTCCACATAAGTTGCTTACTTGGTGGAATAACTTCAGTGTGCTTTGGACTACTCTGACTGAGGAAGCCCTCTGGAGTGAGGGTGAAACGTTTCTGCTAAAAAGAAACTGTCCAGATGAACTGATTGAGAATGAGCGGAAGACATTGGTAACTGTTTCAGGACATTTTAAACACCCCCACTTCCACGTTAGCATACGGCGCTAGCATGCTAACGTTAGCATACGGCGCTAGCATGCTAACATTAGCATACGGCGCTAGCATGCTAACGTTAGCATGCGGCGGCTAACGCACGGCTATTCGTATTTCCAGGATAGAAATGCCCATTAATGCACTAAATCACCAAACTGTTTTTGACAAACTAAAGTGATATCCTTCAGATTCAAAAAAGTCTTCTGCTTCCATTTTAAATGACAGACAAGAGGACAGTAATGATGGGTTTATAGCTTCAGTGTTATTGTAAGATAGCAAAGGAGGTCTTAATTGTGTCATAAAAGTGCGTCCAGAAAATTACTACAGAAATCACTGTACTTCGGCATGTAGCAGGAAAAATGTAAAAAACTATTTCTTTAAGCTACTGACTTGAAAAAAGCATACTAAGTATGTTTATGTGTGTTGTTTACTATATGAAATTCTTGTTATATCGATTTTTTCAGATTTGATTACATTTCTCCTTTAAAACCCTGTCTTGGGCACCATCGGCCAAAGTGGACACCAATCCAGATGTAATCCCTGACTTTAATGTGACACCATTTTTGAAGATGTATTCAGTTTCTGTTTAGCTACAGAGAAATTAGCCACCTACATTCACAGCTCATCCTGAAGAAGTCATTGGCTTCAGAATACTGTACAAGAAGTGTGATCATGCAATATCAATATCATGTGCCACTGTATTCTTTATTTGAGACATCTGTTCCAATGTGTTGCAAATATGTTCGCAGGTGCTTGTAATTGTGTTTTGCAGTAAAGGTTTGAAAAAAAAATTGGCATATCAGTGTCAAAATGGCTCTATCAACCATGGTGCTTCTACCAATATGTGTGGTAATAACGTAAACAGAACAACAGCAACCCTTTTATTTCATGCGACTCTGCAGCCACCGCATGTGAGGCGAATCTGTGTGCCTCAGCCTCCACATTGCAGGCGCTGTGTGGTAATCACAGAACTACACACAGCATGCACAATGAGGAGGCCCCAACACACCATTTCATTTCACGACAGGCTAATTGAGGACTTGATAAACTAACTGATTAAAATGACCTGTTAGATCCAGGGACGGGGCCGGCTCACGCATTTTCACACAGCTGTGAACCACATCTGAGATATTACATACAGGAGCTCAATAGAAAGAAATGCATTGATTTAGTGGAAAGTTACTGGAGTTATAGCAGTGAGGTTTTTTCATATTATAATAGAATTAAAGTGACTTCTGACATGAACCCACAGACAGTCAAGTGAAAATCCAGCATCAGTGACAAGAAACACTAAAATACATTGTGCCAAAACCTGCAGGATTTAACTGGAAATAATTTAACACATTCTGTTTTC